>JAJONZ010001706.1:0-29096 GCA_029582445.1 Solanum paucissectum | reverse complement strand
ATTCATAAGATTCATCCGAGCAAAAAAATATTACATGATCATTATTTTCATAAACAAGACAATAAAGGATAAGTGAAAAATTAGGCATAAAAACGAAAGTAAAAGAGGTCAAAGATTCATAGTTATAAGGAAAAATTACGCGTATAAGCAAACATATACTAGTTAATTACTTAATATAGCTATAGTTACCTTAATTACAATTCGCGGCTTTCTTTTAGCTATAATTACACAGCTCAGCTTTTTGGTTTTGTATGATTTGCGCATTTGTATAATATAATTTGTATAACTATTTGCACTTTTGATGTTTGTAATTGTATAAATTTGTTATTTCGAGTTTATACAAAAATAACCGAATTATACAAATGTACCCGCGAATTATACAAACCTGAAATTATACAAATTCGTGAATTATACAAATAAGGCAGCTTAAACTATAGCTACAACCCATAAATATGCAAACTATAGCTATGGAGCATAATTAAGTTTATTATTGTGGCTATTTGTGAAAGTTCCTCTAGTTATAAAGGAGTAATGGACTTGTGCTAATAAGAAAATTTAGTGGGCTAATGACCCTAAAATGTAAAAGATATGTAAAAAAAATAGTCTTGATTTTATATTGATATTTTAAAAATATTTATTGACAAAATCTTAACAAGTAAACCACTACTTAAAATATATATAATAAATATTTTTTAAAACCACAGCCCGCGGGCTGGCCTCTGAGGCTTGCGGATTGGGCCTACGAGGCCAGCGTGCCAAATGAGGTTGGGCTAAAAAGTCTCGTTCCTAAATGGGCTGAAAAAATTGAGCTTAACCCCATTTAATTCAAGGATTGGGTTGGGACGGCCTAGTGGGACAAACCCATTTTGATAGCTCTAATCCAAATGCGTATCAGAGAAGAAAACGAAAAACTAGATGTTAGGACAATTTTTTTTTTAATTGAAAACAACATTTCAAGTAAACGAACTTGAAATAGAGGTTTGAAAGTTCTTATAGATCCAAATAATGATTCAGAACTTACATAGATAGTTTGAATGAGTCTCTAGGAACTTTGAAGAAATTCGAACACTTATGTAATTTTTTTTTAAAAATCATCACTCGTGTTCTTCAAAAGACGGGTTAAATAGATGTTCAAAAAGTTTGTTCACGTGATAATTAAACGGATTTGTCAAGTGAATCAAACATGATTTGGAGCTTACAAAAGGTGAAGGACTAACAGTGATGTCTGATATGCAGAAGGTATTACTATATTATTTGTTAAATTTATTCTTTAATTTATGGAGTAATTGATATTTAACATTGTTGTATGTCAAATGTTCTTTGTTTGACAGGGTCTTCATCTTGCACTTATTGATGTATTGTCAAATGTTGAAATTAGATGGTGTGCTAGGCATATATGGGCAAACTAGAAGAAAGACTGGAGGGGTGAAGAAAGGAGAAGAAAATTCTGGCAGGTTTTCAGGGCATCATTTGAGGTACTTTTACAGTCCAAACTTGATGACTTGAGTGAGTTAGGAAAAAGCATTGTAGAAGCTTTGTTAAAGTATAACAAAGAAACATGGTGTAGGGCATATTTTAAAGAACATAGCAAGTGTGATGTGGTTGAGAACAACATGTGTGAGACTTTCAACATTTGAATTTTAGGTGCTAGGTTCAAATCAATAATCACTATGCTAGAGGAAATAAGAATCAAAGTTATGGAAAGAATGAATCAAATGAGAGAATTTTCAGAAAAATGGATTACTGATGTATCACCAATGGCTATGGATATTCTTAAAAAAAATATTGAAATTACAGATAATTGTGAGGTAAATTTTAATAGTGATCTTGGCTTTGAGATTCATGATCCACCATATAAACATGTTGTTGACCTAAAAAAGAAGATGTGTAGTTGTAGGTCATGGTTGTGGCCATGCACTTACAACAATTCATTATAAGGATCGGGTTGTTGAGTCTTTTGTTGATCATTGTGTGCCTTGAGTGACTTGAGTGCTTGGTGTGACATGAGTGCCTTGAGTGCTTCTGTAACTCTCCTCTCGTAGCTGCTTTTGAGTAACTACAACTCTTCCCTTCCACCTTAGTCCATTGTATTTGTAACCAAGATCAATATTGATAGGAGTTGAACTTGACAATGTAGCACTATGTAACACCCTATCAGTATTTTCAGGTATGTTTCCTTCTTATACCAGTGATTAACAAAAGACTCAACAACCCAATCCTTATAATAAATTGTTGTAAGTGCATTGCCACAAGAAATTCCCTTTAGTTGCCATACTTGAAACTTACACTCTATATTAATGGACAAGTCCCTAATTTCTCATCCTTCACCACACCTAGACTCTTGTCAACTCATTTGCCCTTTGCTTCATTGCCAAAATCTATCCAAGATTCAAATACCAAACTTGTTTACTTATGTAGGAATTCCAGAGACACTTTTATTTCTATGTGGCATTTTACAAATAATTTAAAACTTGATCACAAAGATATCAATTCCATTGGAAAAGTATTTGATCTTTTTTTGCAATGGTGTGAGCCTTTATGGTCCGTTTTGAAATCACGTGTTAGATTATAGGAAAGCAAGTATAGAAAAACCGAACAAAGTAATTTTTTTGATGTATGAAGAAATTAAAGAGCAATCAAAAATTTAGATTAAACGTTTGGCTGAATTCTTGGAATGTCCATTTTCCATGAAGGAAGAAAATTGTGGAGTGGTAGATAAAATATTAAGAATGTGTAGCTTTGAAAATTTGAGCAATTTGAAGGTGAATACAAACGGAAAATTATCATCTGGAGAGGAAAATAAAGTGTTCTTTCGTAAAGGGAAAGTTGGAGATTGGAAGAATTACTTCACTATAGAAATGAATAAAAAACTCAATCATATTATTGAACAAAAGTTCGAAGGATCTGGGTTAAGGTTTTAATATATTTGATTGAGCATTTATTATATATGTTTTGCCAATTATTGCATGCAATATCTAATTGTTGTCACTTTATATTTAAAATTGAGAAGTTTGTCACGTTAATATTGTAAAATTGTGATTTGAGAAAATAAAAGAATGCATAAGTTATTTTGACATTTATGGGTGTCACAATTTAATTATTCTAGCTAGTTGAATATAATAATTTTGGAGGGTGAGAAAAACGACGAAAATAAATAATATAGAGCAAATTCAAATCTAGCTAATTAATTATGAAACGTCACTTCTTGATCGATAGTCTTCATTATCTTTAGTCATAATTTATAAAGATCTGAAATTCGATATTAAATCAATCCTTAAATTAATTCGATCACTTCCTTACTCATAATTTAATTGATTTTATTTGATCTCCTTGACTTTGAATACATCATGAATTTTTTGGAAGAAGAAAAGAGGAAAATATAATTTTTCACCCAAAGAACAAAATTATGCAATAAGTTAACATTTTAATAATATGATCCTCAGAAATTGCAACATATTAATGATACTTTTTCTTTTATTTACATTTAATTAAACATTATAATGTAGTACAATTTTATTTCTTTTTCTTACTACTTAACAGTAAATAAATAAAGTTGAAATTCTAGTGACATGAAGTTGGTGTGGTGTAGTGGTTATCACGTCAGTCTTACACACTGAAGGTCCCCAGTTCGATCCTGGGCATCAACATTACTTTTTTTTCCCGATGGAAATGAATGTTTCATGTTCGGTATTCATATTGTAACTTTTTTTCCCAACGATAATGAACGTTTCATTTATTATGGTTTCCATCGATGTTCTGTACTCATATTGTAACTCGACTAAATTCAAATTCATGTATTGCATGACTTTTTTTCTGGGGTGACGCTCTCGACAAGACTTTTTTCCATTTCTACGGGATCAAATCTAAAACTTCTGGTTAAGGGTAAAAGGATCTCAACTATATTTCGCCACAATTCATGTCGTTACTATCTACTTAGAGGGCCGTCGACTTGCCTACTTAGGTTATTGGGCCGATAAGAATTCCCCTTACAATTCAAAGCCCAATTTATTGGGCCCATGATAATTAGCACCAATCGTCCAATCCTTTTAATTATCAAATAAGTTATTTTTCAAATTCCACTTTTTTTCTCTAATAAATATTATTTTCATTTCATATCAATTTTCAACCTTACGTCATATATAAGACCAATAAATAGAACATTCATAATTAATTAAATGGTTTACCATTTAATAGTACGTTAAATTTGTGAAAATACAAACTCGTAAGGATTAAAAGTGTGTGTATCAATTACATGCAGGTTAACTATGTTTAATCGGAAATCACAAATATCAAAATCAAAATTTATTGATATTTGATGGACTAACATGCCACAACCCAAATGACATATATTGTCCACTTTGCTCCCATGTCCACATGAATTTATCTTTCGAGCTACGTTATATCGAGCTCCAAAAGCGTGCGTATCATGTAAATTTACATCACTTTCTTCTTTCATTGTGACGTGAGATTTGCCTAAAATGACATGTACACCTTATCTTCAAAATTTTATCAACCTAAAAGCCTGCCAATTCTATCTAACCCGCCCTCATCCATCGACCCTCTGTCAAGGGCGTCACATAAAAAACACAAAATTCTATCATTACAATGACTACTCTTTCGTATATAATAGTAATGGATGTGAACTTAATGTTTTATTAAATATAGTTTCGTTGAAATCACTTTAACCTTATGTCATCCATTCTAATTAATGCAAGTTCTTTAATATTACTGACCAAAAAAATCAAATATTTTCTGGTTCTGCCGCCTCATTCATCCCCTCTAAAAATTGATCATATGTTAAACATATTTAAATAAAAATATTATACATAATTTATATGCCAAGCGTCATTTCTAAATTCTAAAAAATTGGAGCATTCTTAAAGTCAATATTAGACTATGGCCACCTGTTATCTGAGGTTGATGTATTGTTACAATATCAAATTTATCTGAATCGATATTCTTTTTTACCTAAAGTATCAATTATGTGTAAAAATTTATTAAAATTATAATAAATAATAAGTTGAGCACTAATTCTAAAAATAATATATATATATATATATATATATACACACACTACAAATTACTAAAGCAAGTATCTCAATCAACGTTGAATTCTTAATTTTGGCTAATAGTTTAACTAAGCAACTTACAAATAAGTTTAATTTGCGCATATTTTGATTAATTTATCTGATAATTTTAATTCAAATTATAATCAAAGATGAATTTAGAATTAGCTGTGTAGTATGTATCAGATAATCTTACTTTGAGTGAATCGAAAAATATGTCTGGCTATCTTTATTTAATATTCAATATTGCATTCTTCAAATAATTTTAATATTTCATATATCATAGTTGATACATATTAATTCATGAAATATAATTCACTTTCAAAGTGTCTCGTCGGCAAAAAAGCTACTGTGTATTAGGTTTTAGTATATATCCACATCAACAAAACAATAAACCAATTACAACTCTCGAAATAATCTATAATTCTTAATTAGTAAATAAAAAGGTTGAATTTTATTTCTAGTTTTTGTATTTTTACATTGGTCACACATGGGGAGTAGGCTTCCTTTTATTTATCCAAATTAAATATTGTGAATTGGTCAAAAAAATTCTGCTTATTAATTATTAATAATAACAATTAATGGCTAAGTGGTTTTTTCTTTTTTAAGAAAAAAAAAACGTTTGGGTTAAAAACCTTATGCAAAACATTTGTATCCGTACTACAATTGCACTTATGATTTTGTTGCTATTGTAATCCAAAAGTATAATCAAACCTCGTTATAACAATCATTATTTGTTATAAGTAATTATAATACTAATATTTTTACCATGCGGATTTATTTTTCTCAAAAATTGATTTTTCTTATTATATTTTACCTTTTTATAGCAATATTTACTTGTGACGATAATGAAACATTATTATAACGATACTTCATTGTAAAATTGCCTACGAATATCTAAAGAAAATTATCTTTTTTCAAAAAAAAAAAATGGTAATAATAATATATGCAGAACTAGTATGAACAAGTCGATATATAGTAACTATAGATGAATTAAAAAGAAATGAATTTTGAATCTAATTAATACTAGTAATATATTATAAAGTTCACTTTTGCATGAAAACATGGAAACAGGTTCTCTTATATGTTTTCATTGACTTTAATAAATAAGTGAACCGACCATTCTGTATCCCCATGATACCAAACAAATTAAAATTTCCATGGTTATATACTCCTTTCGTCCCAAATAATTTATCGTATTTTATTTTTTTATATATTTTCTTAAAAACATTAATTATAAAAAAGTTTTAATTATTTTATTTTTATTTATAGATCAAATATAATTTCATAAGTATGTTTTCATGTCTACAATAAATTTTTTTCAAAAATTACAATAAATAATTTAAAACAGGAGAAATCCTCGAGTGTAAGTCAAAATTTTGGAATTATGCCAAGGTTTATTGTACTTTAAATATGTATTGGTTAACTGCAAATATATGACTTTTAATTACTTTATCTTTTAAATTTTATAACCTATAGTCAAAATCAATCGACAAAATAATAACAAGGTCTATGTGTATAAACAAAATATAAAAACATGTTTGTAGTTGTGCTTGCTATCCTAAGTTATATCAAAAATATATAATCGTTCTTTCAACAATAAATTATTTTCAGAAAATGATGATTGATTTGACTGATAAACTATGTGGAAAATAGATCTTTTTATTTATTTAAAGTAAGTTTTGTTGAAAGTAATATGAATTTCATGCACGATCAATTAGCTTTTGAAAAACTCCTTCTACGCCAACGACCTCAATTCAAAGGTGCATGTTGATCTCTCTTACCTACTGCCTATGCTACATTTATCTATTCTATTCAATTTGGGGAAAAAAGGGACGCGATTCTTTCGATAAATTCCTTCCTCCTCCCAGCCTCACCCAAAGGTGGATAAGAATTTAAGCTTTGTTGGTTTAAACGCTATAATTTGGTGTGAACCTAAATTAATCAGTACGATCTTTTTCGATGATATTATAGTTTTATCAGTATTTCCCTATTCTATGTTTTTTTATTTCATTAAAAAGGTATAATAAGTACAATAAAATAGAAACAAATGTTTTTTCGAATGTTTAAAGTAGACAGACATTGTAAAATCATTTTTACCTTGGCCGACATAACCACCGACGGACGTGGTGTAGTGGATGGGCCGATAGAGTTGCTCCTTCCTTAATTAGAGGTCTCGAATTTGAGTCTTGTGTATGGAAATACTCTTGATAGAGAGTACTTTCTCGATATGAATGAGTCTTACGCAATGTAAATTTAAAATAGTCGAATTCCAATAATGTATAGTGGAAAAAAACATTGGCAGACAAGCAAAGTCTTTTTCATGGTAATGCTTTATCAGCGTACTCCATTAATTATAACTCTATTATTATTTTTGTCAAAATGTATTGAAATATTTTGTTGTATGGAAAGAACGATGAAAACAAAATTGAGCACACAAGTGTAACATATTTTGTCCCTTAATAATAATGTCTATTTAATTTAGAACAAGAGCCTAAATTAATTTACTTTATGTTGTTTTATTGCCTCATGAGACTCTTACGTCTGTCTATGTCTTATTAGGCAAAAAAATAAAAATAAATAACCGATAATGTTATTGTTACGTGATCAATTAAAACGTTACAGATTCAAATTATAAAAATAATTTTTAAAACACCACATATCTCAAATACAAAAAAGGTTAGTGCCACACACTAGTTTTAATATTTTGATATTTTATAAAGTGCAATATTCTAAGGACATCAATTTTATTTGATCAATGATCTTTTAAAATCAGTTTTTCTATTTTTATAAAATAAAGGTAAGATTTATATATATAAATTAATTTCTTTTCATATATCCTTATAAGTTATATAACATAGTGTTGGAGTCAGAATTACATCAATATAATAAAAAGATATTACTACTTACTTAAAAGCTAGTAAGCAAAAAGGCTCCTATTATCATGTACGTATAACGTAACTCATCATTGACATCCATTTTTTCTACTATAATAATATATTTTTTTAGAAAAGAATTAAAAATTTGTGTGGTCAGAATAAAAAATGCTTTTCAGTTTTATATTTTATTTTTTATATTATAATTATTGTTTCTTTGAAATGATGACATGCATGGAATCTTAACTAGTAAGTGGTTATGTATGGTTCTTTGTTGATTCTTGATTCTTCTGTATGTTCGAATAGTATGTAACTTTCAAATGGTCTTACTATTCGTTGATCGAACCAGCCTTGATACATTCAACGATTGACTATAATTCTCTCTACACTTATGATGTATTTGGTAATATAGTATTTACTTTGAATACTTTTACCTATATACAATTATATTTTGTCACTTAACATTTAATTTTATTTTTTTCATGAATCTACATTTAATAAAGCAGAAGTTAGTAATCTTCTCTTAAATTATGCATTAATTTAACATACTTCATATGATTGAAAGAACAATTTGCACACCAAACTGTGAATTTAAATAGACATTCTTAAATATATTTTGAGTGCATACATTTAACAATTTGACAGTTAGGTGTAGTCGAACCTAGAAATAGACATTCTTAAATGTATTTTGTTTAGGAAAAAAATAATTATACGTACTAAGGGTGAAAAAATAATGAATGTATTTGTTCTTAATAAATTAAAATAAACATGTAGGACAAAATTAGTGGTCCTTGGATAAACATTTAATATAGCTACCAACACATGAAAGGAGTAAATGCAGAAAATAAATTTGTAATATTATTATAAAGAGATGTATAATGAAAAAAATTGGAAGTTACCACCAACCAGAGGCGAATCTAGAATTTCAAGAAGACGGGTGCATCATTGTCAAGGGCGGCTCTGTCCCTTTAAGAAAAAAGGCAACTAATTTAGGCTTTCAAATTTGAGGGGCCTTATTTATTTTAGCAATAATAAATATAGGTTTTTCATAAGAAAAATATTAAACACATTTGCAAAATAAATAAATTTTATTATAAGAAAAAGTCATTAGAAGAAGTTTAAAAAAGGTTGAATGCAGAAACTCACACTCAAACCAGTGAACCATCTAGTTGTTTGTGTTCATGGGTTCCTTCAGTTGCTATTTGATATATTTTAAAAATTATACAAGTAATACATCGAGTTTTGTCGGATGACCAGGGTTCAGGTGACCCATTTTTTAAGCTTAAATTCGCCCCTGCCACCAACGGACGTGGTGCAGGGGATGAAGTTGCTCCTTCCTTAATCAGAGATCTCGAATTTGAATTTGGATATGAAAAAAAATCATAAATAAAGAGTGTTTTTCCTCAAATGAAACTCTACGCGATACGAATTCAAAATAGTCCAACACTTTAATCTCTCAACTACAACTCAAAAATTATTTATTTGTGATCAATCAATTTGATTGAAGAAATTTAAATCAAACAATTATTGAATTTGATTATTGAAAATACAACAAATTTATTGAATATTTGAGTTGAATCTAATCATTAAAAATCATTAGAATCAACATTAAAATATTGAATGTCAAATTTAAAGTCATATAGACCAATTTGGTCCAATTGTAAAGAAAAAACTTATAGGTGAAACTTCTGATTATTCGTCAATAATGACAAACAGTTTACTCTAAAGTTATGATACTATTTACATAATTTCTCAAATTTATTTTTTTATAATACTTAAGTTAAGAAGTATATTTATTGGACATTTAAACTCGAATTAAATTGTATTTATTAAATATTCTTGAATAAAATAAAGTCTCTAAATTATTTTTAAAAAAAAAAAAGGAGCAAATTTTAAAATCTAATGCACAATAATCTTATACTATAACTCAAGTTAAAGAAAATAGTATTAAACAAATTTTATCCTTATCTTGAGAGTTAGAAAAATAAATTTCGATAGATCATTAACTCAATTAAAGAGCATCGTAAGCATAATTTATATGTAGATTTATCTTTTTAAGGACTCACTTGATGATATGAGATGAGATATAAGAAATGATTAATTTTAAAATTAATTTTATTTATAATGAATTTATTCATATTTAATTATAATAAAATTGATAATCCTGAAATAATTAATTCTGAAATAACATATTTTCTCAACAAAGTCAGCTCTTACATTGTCAGAATCCCAAATATCCCTTTTTCTCTATGGATCTAACAAAACTACAAAAAAAACTCTAAAATTATAGTACTGTGTACCGCCGCCGGCGTACTGAATCGGAATCGACTGGTCTATTTTTCCGGTAAACTCTGCCGTCCTCTTTTTAATTTTTTTAAAAATGTATTTTTTTTAAATCTATTTTGAGTTTAGAACAATAATTAATGCCTTTTTTGTGCCTCTTATGTAATTAAAAAAAATCATCACTCATGTTCTTGAAAAGATAGGTGAAATCAGTGGCGGAGCCACCTTAGAATGAGGGGGTCATCCGACCCCCCTTCGTCGAAAAATTATATGATTTATACATGGTTAAAATATTTTTTTAAGTATATATAGTAGATGTCGAACCCCCTTCGGCTACTTCGTGTGTCTATTTTTTTAGATTTTGAACCCCCTTATTGAAAATCCTGGCTCCGCCACTGGGTGAAATAGATGTTCAAAAAGTCTATTCAAGTGATATTTAAGCGGATTTGTTTTCAAGGCATTATCGACGTCAATATTGAAGAAACTGATATACAAGATCAGAATGCATCATTTCCTAGATATTAAGTGATATTTTAATCAAGAATAGTAAAATATGTGATGTACTCTTTTCTCCTTAATCAAGGTTCTATCCAATTAAATTTTCCTGATAAATTTTTTAATGAGACGACTAACAATTATATTACTAGATATGTATATTTTTTTTTCTTTACTACAATTTTCACCCATGGATGTGCCTAATTAAGAGCTATCTTTGAAGTGCTTTGTCTAGTTCTCTTGCTTTGCTTTTTCAATTATTAGTTGGGAAAAAGAAGTGTTTTCTAACCTAACCCCACAACAACAACATTGTTAATGTAATGTAACAAAACAAGAGCTCTATTTGAAGTTTCTTGTCTAGTTCTCTCTATATATACATTTATGAGTAAACCTTCATCATATAGAAGAAAACACTCAATCTTTAAAACCATGACAACATCTCTTCCCAAATACTTACAAGATCAAGAGGGATTAAGTGAAGAGTGTAAGAATTTTTTCTCTTTCTTACAAAAAGAAAAAGGATGGATGGGATCGTATATTTATAACTATCAAGGTTTTTGGGCATCGCCAAGAATAATTCAAGGTGTGATTGTATGTCAACAACAATTTCATGCTCAAGATAGTGATATCATCCTTGTTACACCTCCTAAATCAGGAACCACTTGGTTAAAATCTCTTTTATTTGTTTTAGTGAATTGAATAAAATATCCTGTTTTTGAACAAAATCACCCTATACTTGTTAAGAACCCTCATGATCTTATTCCATTCTTGAAAATTAGACTCTATGGTGATGGTCTTGTCCCTAATTTTGCATCTTTCACTTCACCTAGACTCTTGTCAACTCATATGCCATTTGCTTCATTGCCAAAATCTGTCCAAGATTCAAAAACCAAACTTGTTTACTTGTGTAGGAATCCTAAGGACACTTTTATTTCTCTGTGGCATTTTACAAACAATTTAAGACTTCATCACAAAGATACATCACATTGAAGAAATATTTGAATCTTTTTGTAAGGGGTTGAGCCCTTATGGTCCGTTTTGGAATCACATATTGGATTATTGGAAACAAAGTATAGAAAAGCCTAACAAAGTACTTTTCTTGATGTATGAAGAAATTAAAGTGCAACCCAAACTTCAGCTTAAACGCTTGGCTGAATTTTTGGAATGTCCATTTTCCATAGAGGAAGAAAATTGTGGAGTGATGGATGAAATATTAAGAATGTGTAGCTTTGAGAATTTGAGCAACTTGGAGGTGAATACAAATGGGAAATTGTCATCTGGAGCAGAAAATAAAGTGTTCTTTCGTAAAGGAGTAGTTGGAGATTGGAAGAACTATTTTACCATAGAAATGAGTGAGAAACTCAATCATATTAGTGAACAAAAGTTTCAAGAATCTGAAATAAAGTTTTCATACATCTGATTAGGCATTAAGATTCTATAGGTCAATTGAATGCAATTATTTGTTTTAAAAGTCAATGTTGAATTGAAGCAGTTGTATTTGAGATTAAATTTGTAATAAGAACATACTACAAGAGTTTTATTGTAGTACTGATACAATTATGTTCACAACTTAAATTGTTGAAAAAATATGTATAAAATCATACATCTTCATTTGGTCGCAAACGGTGCTTTTCATAGTACGATCGTTTTCCTTTTCAATTTTGAGAGTATCCGTATTGAAGCCGTTTAATTTTGATTAGAGTTGTGTAGAGCTTTATTTGGGAGAAAGCACTATCTATCAAATCATCATATATATATTTTTACTATGCTTATGTTTGTCCATACAATTTTTTCCACTTCTATTCAACAAAGAAATTTCGAAACACTATTTAATGATATATCAGATTATTTTTTGAAGTTTTTATTTATTTTTTGAAGATGAATTTCAAGTTTGAAAAAGTCGCTCTTGCTATTTTTTCTACTTTATAAAATAAGGTATGATAAATTAAATAACTTATTGGTATTTCTCCTTCCATTTCCTTTTTAATTCTTTTTTTCAAATGATTGCAAAAGGCATATCTTGAAGGACTAGTGAAACAATAATGCATTTTAACAAATTACTAAATTGACCCTAAATAAATTAAGCTAATGATGAGTACAAATCATCTTATATCAAACATCAACCAGCTATATCAGCATCTACCTAGTTTTTACACTATTTTATTCCCCCCCGTACCCCCTACCCCCTACCCCACACACCCATATATATATATATATATAGATAGATTGTAATTTCATATTAAAACTATGGGATTTATGTAAGTCTTATTTTATAGGAAAAATTATTGAAATACAAGTCTTATGTTTCCCTTATTTTCAATATCCCCTTCTATTTCTAAAAACCTCTAAAATCTCTTATTTCTTTAATGTATCCGAGCTACATATTAATGTATCCGAGCTAGTTTTTAATGTATCCGAGCTACATATTATGTATCCGGTTTATGTTATAATGTATCTGAGATACTCTTTAATGTATCTGAGCTACATATTATGTATCCGGTTTGTGTTACTTTTTAATGTAATTACAAACTAATGAGGGATAGATTGTAATTTCATATTAAAAATATGGGATTTATGTAAGTCTTATTTATATATATGAACAAGTTAGCGCTTAAATGCTAAATGGTGGTTGCAAACACCCTTTTTATCCGAGCGATTCAAAATCGAAGACAAACCGATAATTCAAATAAAAAAAGTTATTGGTTTAAAGGTTTTATTTTTTGTTTTATTGGATTATCGATATTTAACGGTTTGAGATTTTTTTCTTAACGGGTTAATCGATAACCTAATAGTAAATTAAAAAAATTATATTTATAGGATTCGATATATAAAATCCTTGACTTTGAATTTAGATTCATATTTTTATTTCTGACAGTTGCGAACTTTTGATTATTCTCTAATATATTAGTGTTGTTTTTGAGCAAGATGCCATCTTAATCCTTACTCCTACCTAATAAAGTTTGAGAGACTATTTTTATATCGTGAAATGATAAGAATCATAAAGTCAGACAAGCCCTAGGATTGGACTCAAGCTACCTCAATTATTGCTATCTCATGGCTGGTGATTTAGCTCTATGTATATTCAATTATTGCTATCACATGGCTGGCAATATATAGAGCTATATATATGAGTAAATCCTCAACCTACAAACTAAACGAAACACTCCTCTATACACTTTAAAACATGTCAAAATTTCAAACTTCTCCCAAAATTCCTCCCAAGTATTTACAAGAGGATGAACTTAGTGATGAGTGTAAGAAATTGCTCTTAACTCTACCAAAAGAAAGAGGATGGGTTGTATCACATATCTACAATTACCAAGGTTTTTGGGTAATATCAAGAATCATTCAAGGTGTGATTGCTTGTCAACAACAATTTCAAGCTCAAGATAGTGATATCATCCTTGTTACAACTCCTAAATCAGGAACCACGTGGCTAAAAGCACTTTTATTTGGTTTAGTGAATCGAGTAAAACATCCTATTTTTGAACAAAATCACCCTTTGCTTATCAAGAACCCTCATGAACTTGTTCCATTCTTGGAAATTACACTCTATGTTGATGGACAAGTCCCTGATTTCTCATCCTTCACCACACCTAGACTCTTGTCAACTCATTTGCCCTTTGCTTCATTACCAAAATCTGTCCAAGATTCAAAAACCAAACTTGTTTACTTATGTAGGAATCCTAAGGACACTTTTATTTCTCTGTGGCATTTTACAAACAATTTAAAACTAGATCACAAAGATATCAATTCCATTGGAAAAGTGTTTGATCTTTTTTGCAATGGTGTGAGCCTTTATGGTCCATTTTGGAATCACGTGTTAGATTATTGGAAAGCAAGTATAGAAAAACCAAACAAAGTAATTTTCTTGATGTATGAAGAAATTAAAGAGCAACCAAAATTTCAGATTAAACGTCTGGCTGAATTCTTGGAGTGTCCATTTTCCATAAAGGAAGAAAATTGTGGAGTGGTAGATGAAATATTAAGAATGTGTAGCTTTGAAAATTTGAGTAATTTGGAGGTGAATACAAATGGAAAATTATCATCTGGAGAAGAAAATAAAGTGTTCTTTCGTAAAGGGGAAGTTGGAGATTGGAAGAATTACTTCACTATGGAAATGAGTGAGAAACTCAATCATATTATTGAACAAAAGTTCCAAGGATCTGGATTAAAGTTTTAATATATTTGATTGAGCATTATCATATATGTTTTGCCAATTATTCCATGAAATATCTAATTGTTGTCACTTTATGTTTAAGATTGAGAAGTTTGTCACATTAATATTGTAAAATTGTGATAGACTGTTGTTTGAGAAAATAAAAGTATGCATAAGTTACTTTGTTATTTATGGGTGTCACGAATTAATTATTCTAGCTAGTTGAATATAATAATTTGGAGGGTGAGAAAAAGGACCATAATAAACAATATAGAGCAAATTCAAATCTAGCTAGTTAATTATGAGACCTCACTTCTTGATCAATAGTCTTCATATCTTTAGTCATAATTTATAAAGATCTGAAATTCGATATTAAATCAATTCTTAAATTAATTCGATCATTTCCTTACTCATACAAAAATCTTAATTTAACTGATTTTATTTGTTCTCCTTGACTTTGAATATCATGAATGTTTTAAAAGAAGAAAATATAATTTTTCACCCAAAGAACAAAATTATGCAATAAGTTAATATTTTAATAATATGATCCTCCGCAATTGCAACATATTAATGATACCTTTTCTTTTATTTACATCTATATAATTATTATTATAATAATTTTGATTCTCTTTTGCTTGTTATATAAATCTGAATATAAATAAATAAAGTTGAAACTTAAGTGGCATGAAGTTGGTGTGGTGTAGTGGTTATCACGTCAGTCTTACACACTGAAGGTCCCCAGTTCGATCCTGGGAATCAACATTTATCTTTTATTCCCGATGGAAATGAATGTTTCATGTTCGGTACTCATATTGTAATTCGACTAAATTCAAATTCGTGTATTGCATGACTTTTTTTCTGGGGTGACGATCTCGACAAGACTTTTTCCATTTCCACGGGCTCAAATCTAAGACTTCTGGTTAAGGGTAAAAGGATCTCAACTATATTTCGTCACAATCCATGTCGTTACTGTCTACTTAGAGGGCCGTTGAATTGCCTACTTAGGTTATTGGGCCGATAAGAATTCCCCTT
Source organism: Solanum paucissectum (assembly GCA_029582445.1). Classification (NCBI taxonomy): domain Eukaryota; kingdom Viridiplantae; phylum Streptophyta; class Magnoliopsida; order Solanales; family Solanaceae; genus Solanum; species Solanum paucissectum. Next base: position 13,185 of record JAJONZ010001706.1, on the reverse strand, counting down.
ACAATTCAAAGCCCAATTTATTGGGCCATGATAATTACCACCATTTTGATTATAAAATAGGTTTGCTTTTTTTCTTTTCAAATTCCACATTTTCTCTCATATATATTCTTTTCCTTTCATATTTATTTTCAATCTTACATCATCTATAAGACCAATAAATAGAACATTCATAATAAATTAAATGGTTTACCATTTATTAGTACGTTAATAAATTTGTGAAAATTCAAACTCGCAAGGATTAAAAGTGTGTATCAATTACATGAAGGTTAGCTATGTTTAACCGGAAATTAATCACAAATATCAAAATCAAAATTTATTTATATTTGATGGACTAAAATGCCACAACCCAACGACATATATTCTCCACTTTTGTCCAATGTCTACACGGATTTATCTTTCGAGCTATATTATATTTATATCGAGCTTCAAAAGCGTGCGTACCATATGAACTTACATCATTATCTTCTTCTATTCTCACATGAGATTCGCCTAAAATGACATGTGCACCTTATCTTCAAAAGCTTATCAACCTAAAAGCCTGCAAATTCTGTCTAACCCGCCCTCATCTATCAACCCTCTGTCAAGAGGGTCACGTAAAAAAAACACAAAATTCTATCATTACAATGACTACTCTTTCGTATATAATAGTAATGGATGTGAACTTAATGTTTTATTAAATATAGTTTCGTTGAAATCACTATAACCTAAGTCATCCATTCTAATTAATGCAAGTACTTTAATATTACTGACCCAAAAAAATCAAATATTTTCTGGTTCTGCCGGCTCATTCATCCCCTCTAAAAATTGATCATATGTTAAATATATTTAAATAAAAAATCATACATAATTTATATGCCAAACATCATTTCTAAATTCTAAAACATTGGAGCATTCTTAAAGTCAATATTAGACTATGGCCACCAGCAGGGGAGACCCACATGTGTTCCAGGGTTCACCCGAACCCCCTCGATAAAAAAGTTACATTATATATATAAGGTAAATTTTCTGTATTTATGTGAATATATATATTTTGAAACCCCTCAATGACAAGGAAAATGAGATAGCGCATCGGCAAGTTCCTTCAAAACCAGGCGTGATGTTCAGGGTTCGAATCCCTTGGCTAGCGTTGTTTTACTTTTTACTTTTTTAGTTTCAGTCTCTTTTTTTTTCAAGTTTCAGTTTTTTTTTTATATAAAACATGCTAAAAGTGTGGTTTTAAATCCAAAAGAATTCACGGTTCCCATTCCTTGAAAAAAAAAATTGTTGGCTTATTTACAAATTTATACTTTTATTTTTTGAACCCCCTGAATGAAAATTCTGAGTCCGCCACTGACCACCAGAGGTTGACAGATCATTACGACATCAAATTCATCTAAATAGACATTTTTTTTTTACCTAAAGTACAAATTATGTGTAAAATTTTATTAAAATTATAACAAATGATAATTTGAGCTCTAATTCTAATATAAAAATATAATAATTTTAATATTAAAAATTTAATTCATAAAATTTAAATCTTGATCCACTTCTACTTATGTACATGCTACCAAACTTATTTATAAGTTGCTTAGTTAAACTACTAGCCAAAATTAAGAATTCAACGTTGATCGAAGAGGTGCTTGCAATAGCAATTTGTAGTATAATTTTTTTTTCTTTTTTAATGAGAGTGCAAGTGTACACAATTGACTCATGATGATGCATAAGTTTTTACGCATATCTACATTAATTTATCCGATAATTCTAATTCAAACTATAATCAAAGATGAATTTAAAATTTGCTATGTAGTATGTATTTGATAATCTTACTTTGAGTAAATCGAAAAATATGTCTGGTTATTTTCATTTCATATTCAATATTGCATTCTTCAAATAATTCAAATTAAAGTAATTGAATGTCTAGCTCGTGTCTATATGACATGCATGACTGATTAATATATTTCATACATCATAGTCGATACTAATTCATGAAATATAATTCACTTTCAAGATGTCTCGACGGCTAAAATGTTATGTATTAGGTTTTAGTATATATCCACATCAACAAAAATAATAAACCAATTAATTACATCTCTTGAAATAATCTACATTCTTTATTAGTAAATAAAAAGGTTGAATTTTATTTCTAGTTTTTGTATTTTTTCACGCATTGGTCACACGTGGGGAGTAGGCTTCATTTTATTTATCCAATCAAATATTGTGAATTGGTCAAAAAAATTCTGCTTATTAATTATTAATAATAACAATTAATGGCTAAGTAACCAATTAATCACTTTTTATATCACAATGAAATTAAACGTCATAAAGTGTTTTTTTCTTTTTTAAGGAAAAAAAAGTTGGGTTAAAAACTTATGCAAAACATTTGTACCCGTACTACAATTGATTTTGTTGCTATTATAATCTAGAAGTATAATCAAACCTCGTTATAACAATCATTATTTGTTATAAGTAATTATAATACTAACATTTTTATTGTATGAATTTGATTTTCTCGAAAATTGATTTTTCTTGTTATATTTTACTTCTTTATAACAATATTTTACTTATAACGATAATGAAACATTATTATAACGATACTTTCTTTGTAAAACTGCCTACAAATATCTAAAGAATTTTTATTTTTTTTCAAAAAATAAAATGGTAATAATAATACATGCAGAACTAGTATGAACATGTCGATATATGGTAACTATAGATGAATTTAAAAAAAATGAATTTTGGATCTAATTAATAAAATATTATAAAGTTCACATTTGTATGAAAACATGGAAACAGGTTCTCTTATATGTTTTCATTGACTTTAATAAATAAATGAACCGACCATTCTGTATCCCCATGATACCAAACAAATTAAAATTTCCCTGGTTGTATACTCTTTCTGTCTCAAATAATTTATCGTATTTTATGTTTTTATATATTTTCTTAGAAATATTAATTATATAAAAGTTTTAATTATTTTATTTTTATTTATAGATCAAATATAATTTCATAATTATATTTTCATGTCTACAATTAAAAATAATAATAATTACGATAGATAATTTGAGACATGAGAAATCCTCTATTTGTAGTGTTAAAAGAAGAGTGTAAGTCAAAATTTTGGAATTATGCGAAGGTTTATTGTAATTTCAAATGTATTGGTTAACTGCAAATGTATGGTTGACTTTTAATTACTTTATCTTTTAAATTTTATAACCTATAGTCAAAATCAATCGACAAAATAATAACAAGGGCTATGTGTATAAACAAAATATAAAAACATGTTTGTAGTTGTGCTTGCTATCCTAACTTATATTTTCTTCAAAAATATATAATCGTTCTTTCAACAATAAATTATTTTGAGAAAAGGATGATTGATTTGACTGATAAACTACGTGGAAAATAGATCTTTTTCTTTGATTTAAAGTAAGTTTTGTTGAAAGTAATATGATTTTCATGCACGATCAATTAGCTTTTGAAAAACTCCTTCTACGCCAACGACCTCAACTCAAAGGTGCATGTTGATCTCTCTTACCTACAGCCTAGGCTACATTTATCTATTCTATTCAATTTGAAAAAAAAGGCACACGATTCTTTCGATAAATTCCTTCCTCCTCCCAGCCTCACCCAAAGGTGGATAAGAATTTAAGCTTTGTTGGTTTAAACGTTATAATTTGGTGTGAACCTAAATTAATCAGTACGATCTATTTCGATGATATTATAGTTTTATCAGTATTTCCCTATTCTATGTTTTTTTTTTGTTTCTATGCTTTTGATGTTTTTTTATTTCATTAAAAAGGTATAATAAGTACAATAAAATAGAAACAAATGTTTTTTCGAATGTTTAAAGTAGACAGACATTGTAAAATCATTTTTACCTTGACCGACATAATCATCGACGGACGTGGTGCAGTGGATGGGCTGATAGAGTTGCTTCTTCCTTAATTAGAGGTCTCGAATTTGAATTTTGTGTATGGAAATACTCTTGATAGAGAGCGCTTTCTCGATCTGAATGAGTCTTACGCAACGTAAATCTAAAATAGTCGAACTCCAATACATATCGGAAAAAAACATTGGCAGACAAGCAAAGTCTTTTTCATGGTAATGCTTTATCAGCGTACTCCATTAATTATAACTCTATTATTATTTTTGTCAAAATGTATTGAAATATTTTGTTGGATGGAAAGAACGATGAAAACAAAATTGAGCACACAAGTGTAACATATTTTGTCCGTTAATAATAATGTCTATTTAATTTAGAACAAGAGCCTAAATTAATTTACTTTATGTTGTTTTATTGCCTCATGAGACTCTTACGTCTGTCTATGTCTTATTAGGCAAAAAAATAAAAATAAATAACCGATAATGTTATTGTTACGTGATCAATTAAAACGTTACAGATTCAAATTATAAAAATAATTTTTAAAACACCACATATCTCAAATACAAAAAAGGTTAGTGCCACACACTAGTTTTAATATTTTGATATTTTATAAAGTGCAATATTCTAAGGACACCAATTTTATTTGATCAATGATCTTTTAAAATCAGTTTTTCTATTTTTATAAAATAAAGGTAAGATTTATATATACAAATTAATTTCTTTTCATATATCCTTATAAGTTATATAGCGTAGTGTTGGAATCAGAATTACATCAATATAATAAAAAAAGATATTATACTACTTACTTGAAAGCTAGTAGCAAAAAGGCTCCTATTATCATGTACGTATAACGTAACTCATCATTGACATCCATTTTTTCTACTATAATAATATATTTTTTTAGAAAAGAATTAAAAATTTGTGTGGTCAGAATAAAAAATGCTTTTCAGTTTTATATTTTATTTTTTATATTATAATTATTGTTTCTTTGAAATGATGACATGCATGGAATCTTAACTAGTAAGTAGTTAGGTATGGTTCTTTGTTGATTCTTGATTCTTCTGTATGTTCGAATAGTATGTAGCTTTCGAATGGTCTTACTATTCGTTGATCGAACCAGCCTTGATACATTCAACGATCGACTATAATTCTATCTACATTTATCATGTATTTGGTAATATAGTCTTTGCTTTGAATATTTTTACGTATATACAATTATATTATGTCACTTAACATTTAATTTTGTTTTTTTCATGAATCTACATTTAATAAAGCAGAAGTTAGTAATCTTCTCTTAAATTATGCATTAATTTAACATACTTCATATGATTGAAAGAACAATTTGCACACCAAATTGTGAATTTAAATAGACATTCTTAAATGTATTTTGAGTGCATACATTTAACAATTTGACAGTTAGGTGTAGTCGAACCTAGAAATAGACATTCTTAAATGTCTTTTGTTTAGGAAAAAAATAATTATACGTACTAAGGGTGAAAAAATAATGAATGTATTTGTTCTTAATAAATTAAAATAAACATGTAGGACAAAATTAGTGGTCCTTGGATAAACATTTAATATAGCTACCAACACATGAAAGGAGTAAATGCAGAAAATAAATTTGTAATATTATTATAAAGAGATGTATAATGAAAAAAATTGAAAGTTACCACCAACGGACGTGGTGCAGGGGATGAAGTTGCTCCTTCCTTAATCAGAGATTTCGAATTTGAGTTTGGATATGAAAAAAATCATAAATAAAGAGTATTTTTCCTCAAATAAAGCTCTACGCGATACGAATTCAAAATAGTCCAACACTTGAATCTCTCAACTACAACTCAAAAATTATTTATTTGTGATCAATCAATTTGATTGAAGAAATTTAAACCAAACAATTATTGAATTTGATTATTGAAAATACAACAAATTTATTGAATATTTGAGTTGAATCTAATCATTAAAAATCATTAGAATCAACATTAAAATATTGAATGTCAAATTTAAAGTCATATAGACCAATTTAGTCCAATTGTAAAAGAAAAAACTTATAGGTGAAACTTCTGATTATTCGTCAATAATGACAAACAGTTTACTCTAAAGTTATGATACTATTTACATAAATTCTCAAATTTATTTTTTTATAATACTTAAATTAAGAAGTGTATTTATTGGACATTTAAACTCGAATTAAATTGTATTTATTAAATATTCTTCAATAAAATAAAGTCTCTAAATTATTAAAAAAAAAAAAAGGAGCAAATTTTAAAAGCTAATGCACAATAACATTTCTAATATAATCTTATACTATAACTCAAGTTAAAGAAAATAATATGTAAACAAATTTTATCCTAATTTTGAGAGTTAGAAAAATAAATTTCGATAATCATTAACTCAATTAAAGAGCATCGTAAGCATAGTTTATACATAGATTTATCTTTTTAAGGACTCACTTGATGATATGAGATGAGAGATAACAAATGACTAATTTTAAAATTAATTTTATTTATGATGAATTTATTCATATTTAATTATAATAAAATTGATAATCCTGAAATAATTTATTCCGAAATAACATATTTTTTCAACTAAAAAAGTCCTAAAAATTTGAAAAAATTCTTTTTTCGATAAGCCCTCGACTCGATAAGAAAGTAAAGAGATAAATATGTATGAATGCGGCCAAACAGCTTCGTCCCAAAATGAAGTTCACCTTTTGACTATCTCTTGTCCCCTTTCTCTCCATTAAAATACAAAGTCAGCTCTTACATTGTCAGAATCCCAAATTTCCCTTTTTCTCTATGGATCTAACAAAACTACAAAAAAAACTCTAAAATTATAGTACTGTGTACCGCCGCCGGCGTACTGAATCGGAATCGGAATCGACTGATCTATTTTTCCTGTTAACTCTGCCGTCCTCTTTTAAATTTTTTTTAAAATGAATTTTTTTTAAATCTATTTTGAGTTTAGAACAATAATTAATGCCCTTTTTTGTGCCTCTCCTTCGTGCACTGCACCTTTATTATTATGACCAACTGACTCTACTCTGTTTTTTTCACGTACAAAAAAATAAATAGATGACAATAAGTGCATATTAATTGCTAACACTCTATTTTCGTTCGTTATATTAAAAATAGATGTTTTTATAAATGTATCCAATCTGTCACGATTAAATTTCTCAAATCATGATGATGTGTTTCGAGGAAAGTCAGGTCGTAACAAGTTGGTATCAGAACCAAGTGCCAAATGAATTTGACTTTAACTGAATCTTAAAAGTTGTCTAAAACATATACGTAGACGAGTAAAGATGGACGGAAGGGAAGAGAGTATTATAATAGGTATTATATGTTTGTGTATGTATACGTATAGAGAGAGAAAGAGTTGACAATTTTATTTTTGTATTAGCTGTATATTAATGTTTGCTGGCTTCCCACTCTCTCTTATTTCTTCTTACTTGTTGCTTAAAACTCTTTTCTGTCACATTCATTGCGTTTTCTAACTATCTCCTTTTTAGACCCTTTCTCTCTCTATAATACTCAATGAAGCAATTCAAAACGGCATGATTTGTTGTCGTTTCATGAGCTTACTGTATATTATTCACCAACATCCTCTTCTTCTTCTTCCCAACAATACAAAGGTTTTCTTGTCTTTCTCTGTTTTTCTGTTTTCTTGAATTTGTTGTGTATTTGTGGATTGATTTGAGTTCTTTGAAATTGTGATTAGTAGAATTTGAATGTTTGTGTTTGAATGTGCATTTTACTTGGAAAAAATTTAATCTTTTGATGAGGGAAAGTCCCAAAAAGTCAAAAACTGGTCTGACGAGTTTATGGGAACTTGAAAATATTTGAAGATCAAGTTATGGCAAAAATAGATATTTGAAGATAATTTTTAATAAATCTATGGTCAAACGCTGGTCTAGTTTGGTTTTCAATTTTCATGGCAAAGATTGGATTTTTGTGATGGAAAGTCTGAAAAATCAAAAAACTGGTCTGAGCTTGTCAGACCAATTTTTGAGAACTTGAAAATATTTGAAGATTAAATCAAAATACATTGCCAAATAGATATTTGAAGATAATTTTTAAAAATTTATAGTCATACGCTAGCTAATAGTTTTGTTTTGTAGTTGGATTTTCAAATTTCATGGTAAAGATTGTTTTTTTTTAGAAGTACTATTTATGTCTTTAATTTTGATGAAATTTGGTGTTTTTATGCTTTTTGCAGTGAAATTCAGAGACAGAAGTTTGTACTAAAGGGATAAAGAGGAAAGTTCTTTTGATTCACCTTTAGAAAGGTAAAGTTTATATGTTAATCATTTGATTATAATCATTTTATATTTAATACTTACTTAATTAACAACCCTTGTGTTATATATTCTTTGTTTATTGGATTTTATGAGATTGTGAATTTTCTTGGGATCCTATGACAACCTGTCAGAATGTATCATTGTGAAGAAATCTTTTTTTTTTTTAACTTTTTGTATAGAGATTGCTATTTAAAGAATTAGAACTAGATCTAGTTGATTATGATTAGGTAGTATAGCTAAAGAACAAAATGGATGGTGGAGATTGATCTTTTGACTTAGGTGATTGAGTTGTATTTTAACCGTTCAAGCTTTTACTCGGAGGTAGGGATAAGATTTGCGTACACGGTATATATCTTCGTTAGACCCACTTATGAGATTACACTGGTACGTTGTTGTTGTTGAGCTTTTATATAAATTTTCAAAATGGTGACCATTTATTGTCTTTTTCTTCACAGATGGACAAAGTTAAGATTCAAGATAGTTTGGTAATTACACCATAAATTCACTATTCATTGTCAGGACAAGAATTTAAAATAAAGGATGTTTTGAAAAGACAAAATAAAGATGAGATCTGAGTGAATTCCCTTTGTTTTATTTCAAATTATTGGCATCTTGTGATTGAGATGATTTTGCAGCTTTTTTGTTTCTTTGTTACAAAATATTAATTTATGGGTGGCATGTATAAGTCTGAGTCTTACCTGATTTGTGGACACGGATTAGGGTAGAAGGTTAGCAGGTAGTAGAGCGTTGTCTTGCTTATCCTTCATTACTAGTAGTAGTAGTATTTTTCTTGTAGTTACTGTTCCTTTTTGTCAGAATGTTTGTCATGTTTCCTTAGTATCTGTTTTTTCTTGAGTCGAGAGTCTATCAAAAACAGTCTCTCTACCTCCCAAGGTAGGGGTAAGGTCTGCGTACACTCTGTTCTCCTTTGCAGGTTGATTTATGTTAAATAGTGGTAACTCAGCCGACCCCAACTTGTTTGGGGCCGAGGCATTGTTGTTGTTGTTGTAGTGGTATATCAGACCTGTTGAACGCTAAGTTTGCTTCATATTGTATTCTTGGACATTAGCAGTATTCATTAACGATTAGGGTCGTTTGATCTGTTATGTATAGTAGCATTTTCTTCAGAATTCTGCTGGACATGTACTAAATATAGGAGATTTCAGCGGATGTTCTTAAATAGATTCTTGAAATTTATGTTGACACAGGTCTGTGAGCTGTTTTTCTCCGTTACTACTACTTGATGTTTGCTTCACAGCTTTTGAGACTTCTCCAGACTCTACCAGCTGATGTGAGCAATGAAAGCTCGTAAGTGTACAAACTGTGCTTCTTCTTTATGCTGCAGCTTCTTAAGTACAAAGTACTCGTATGAAATAAGGGATCCATGTACACCATAGTATTGAGCAAATGTGTGTTTTTCTATTTAGTTTCGAGTAATAAGGATTGCTAATCTGATGCTTTCTTCTTTCGTTTGGAGACTCTAGATTTTCATTTGATAAATGTCGAGATGTTTCATTTTGTTGTACTACTCGTCTATTTCTTGATATCTTTACTTTAAGAGATAATCGATGGATTTTAATACTAGTATTCTTACAAAACTTGATCCCTGCATTGAGAAGTTAACTTCGACTGCAGATAATCATCCTCTGTTTAGTGATTCCACACTAGTCTCTGTGCATGATTCTAAAACATTTGAATGCAACGACAGCGTCTTTGACACAGCTGAAGAGAAGAAGCCTACGATGAATGGAAATCAGAATGGGATATTAAGTCATTCAAATGGTTACAAGGAGGCAGATTCTTTAGGTTTTCCTGTAAATGACTTCGGAAATACAAATGTCCACGACAGTAGGGAAGACCCTTTGGTGTGCGACAGAAAAGATGGGAATGAATTCTGGAAAATTCCTGAACTCGATGACTCTATATTTTTTGATAACAACAATGAGATTAAGGCTTCAAATGTGAGGGACGATCATAATGTAGATCTGTCCAAGATAAACGGTGACAATAGAGGTGGAAATCCTTTTGCGTGTGAAACAAATGAAATCGTTGCTGCAAGTGTAACGGATGATCAAAATGGAGGCTTGTCGAATATCATCCATAGCAAGAGAGGTGGAAATCCATTTGAATGTGATACAAAAGATAGAGATCAGCCATGGAATATTCCAGAATATGAGTCCCTTGGTTTCCTTGATGACAAAGAAAATGAAACTATCGACTCTGATTTGCCTTTTACCTCTCACTCCGAGTTGTTTGACAATAACAAACATTTTTATTCTGATAAAGGTGTCACCGATCACGAGCAGCCTGAATTGACAGTTTGCTATAGAGAGAACAACTTTAGCATGGTTAAAGACATATGTATGGATGAGGGTGTACCTGCAGTAGATAAAGTTCTAATCGAAAGCTGGAAAGATGATCAACCGAGCACGTCTGTTTCTGTTGATGCTGATGAAGAACAGCAGAGCAACACAAGGAAAAGTGTCGATATGGGGTCGTCCATTGCATCTGTATCACAAGATTCATCTTTCAAAGATGCTAAGAACATTGCTGTGACTCATGATACAGAAATAGAAGCTACTGGAGCACCTCTTCCAAACGGTTTCAATCCGTCCCTAGAGAATAATGCCAACAAAGATGCGGATAAGGATTCTTATCTCGAGGATTTGATGGTGATTTTTGGTTCAAAATATACTACGAACGGGAAAACTACTAATGCATCAGAAAAGCCATCATCTCCTAATACCGTTGTTCGTGTGGAAGAGTCCAATATAAAGACTTCTGATGCTGATCAATCTACACTGCAACCTGATCAGGTTTGTTCCTATAATTCTTACAGATTCGCGGAAATTAGACACATTCTTCTGGTCGATAAAGTTTAAGGTTTTCGTTTCTTGAACTGCAGGTGCCTATTGAGCAAACTTTGAAAAGCCAAACTGCAATTTCTGCAGCTGATGAGTCAAACAACAACAAATGTAATAGCAAGGAGGGAGCAGGAACTAGTATTTTCGACTTCAACCTTACCAAACCAGAATCAATAAAAACCACGGAGGGAGGAGTCGGAAACTTGCCTGAAGATTCTCACATGCCAAAGTCTGTCTCCGTTCACAAGAACGGAAACTCAGATAATATTTCAGCTTCTAGTCAAGTTCATTTTGCTAATACTGTTGACAACGCGCACCAACAACACCTTGAATCCCAAAATATGGCTAATGGACAAGGTCATTTTGCTGATGGAGAGGCAAGTTTTTCTGCAGCAAGAGGTCCTATATCAGGTTCCATCACTTACTCAGGGCCTATATCTTACTCCGGAAGCGTATCTCTTCGATCCGAAAGCAGCACAACCAGCACCAGATCCTTTGCCTTCCCAGTGTATGCTACATTCCCTTTTCTTTCCAAATTTGATACTGATATTAGTAACTTTGTGATGAACATTTTCATTCTTACTTCCTCACAGCTTACAAAATGAATGGAATAGCAGTCCAGTAAGAATGGCGAAGGCGGAACGGAGGCGTTTAAGTAAACAAAAAGGTTGGAAGCAAGGCCTTCTGTGTTGTAGATTCTAAAATTCTTGTTCTTAGTTAAAGAATATACATAACAAGACCTTAAATCTTGAATCTTTTGAGTATTGTAAGTATGCATACATGTTGATATTCATTATTCTCTTAGGGGTGGCATGTTGTAGGGGAAATTACACATTTGGTCGCGTGGCCAAAAATATTTACATCCGCTAGCCAATATACATATATATTATGTGTATATTATATATCTATCGGCTATTATTTGGATGGGCAGCTATTTATGTCAATTTCCCCTTTGTTTTATTAAAGACATGAAGGCTACTGATGTAAAACTTTTTTCTTACATTTTTGTTCTTATACAATATATCATGTATACTCATGTTTAATGTCCCTTTTTTTTTTCTATGGTTAATTATTGTGGGATATTTTTGTCTTTTTGAATCTTTTGGTCAAGGCCCATTGAGCCCAAATATATGCAATATATTTGGTTCTTTTTTAAAGACCAATTTATTTATTATTACTACTAATAAATTTGTGTAAAATTCACTAATAACCATGCAATTGAAAGATAATTATCGTCATGGAATTTTATTTGTAGAATTTGAAACTCGTTAACTTTTTTGAGCATTTGGTGCTCATAGTCCACTAGCATGACTAATTTGGATTTGCATTGTAAAAAGTCTAATATAATATGGTGAATTTTAGTGCTTCTTATCAAAGAAGACGTCATTTTTAAGACTCAAACTCGAAATCATTAATTAAGATTTAAAAGAACATTTAACTATTATCATTTCACCAAGTCTCCTAATGCAAGTGAACCTTGTATCCAAAATAACTTTTAAATTATCACATTGGGTTTGCTAGCTAGACAAACATACGTGAAGAAGTGTAACAATTTTGTCAGCAAATATAACCTCCATTTATTATTTTCATATAAACGGCGGTAACGTCAGGATTTTCACAAATAAGACTCAAAATAAAAAAAAATAAACACACGAAGAAAATTAAAAAATTCAATATCTACTATATATACATAAAGAATGAGATTCAGATGAACCCATTGACCCTACTTGATTTCGCCGCGGCCTACAGAGGGGGCAAGATGTTAGTTAACACAAAATCAACCCAAATGGTGGGAAGTTTCCTAAAAAGGCAAAACTCCATATATATATATATATGAGTTTTACACCTATTTTAATTTATTTTTGGAAGTGTGAGTTTTGTGCTTTGTGTATGTCTTTTTTCTCTCTTCTTTTCATTGAACTTTGTGGGCTTTTACCTTCCTTCCTTCCTTCTTTGACTCTTATAAATTCCTACTTCCATTTCCAAAAGAATTACACTTTCATTTTAATGTTCTTCAAATTAACCCTAACTATGGAAATCAACAAATTCATCCCTACTCTTCTACTCATTTGCTTCACATTTTTCATGTTATTTCCATTTTCATATGCTGCTCCATTGTTAGGTAATTCATCATTTTGTTTCTATCCATTAACAGTTCGAGTCGT
>JAJONZ010001705.1:0-23660 GCA_029582445.1 Solanum paucissectum | reverse complement strand
GACTCTTTTGAGTTATCGATAAAACCATTAAAAAATCTTGAAGTAACGTTAACCAAATTGAACCGATTGGCCAATAACATAAATACAAAGCCGATTACAAATTGTTAAAATGATATCAATAACATTTTTTTTTCAATTCAATTTATTGATTAAACTGAATTTTGCACACCCCAGCCTACCAACTAGTTGCTCTTTTGCTATCTAGCACGCCACTTTATTTTTTCATTTTTTATTGACTTCAAGAAGTCCAATATTTTATTTTCCTTAAAAGTATATTTTTACAATTATATCTCAATCACAAACAAATTGAAATATAGTAATAAGAATCAATCACTATCATACCAAATGAAAATAATCAATATAAATCTATTATAAAGTCAAAATACTCCTAGAAAAAGAATAGGATGAATATTCTGATATCGGATCTCAATCAAAAATCAAATTCATTACAATTTGATTGACTACTATTTTGACTGTGACCTTAATGATTGTGTTGTGCCAAATAAAATATAAATACCGATCCTTATCCAAACCCCGCACATAATAAAAGCTTTAATACATCAGACTGCGGATTAGAGGAAATACAATATTTTTATGACAGGGAGGGTGTTGTTGGTAAGTCACTTGCATAAAGCATTTGGGTTCCAACAACACCATTGATAAAGAAAAATATAAAGACTAGGGTAAGGCAAAATTTACATGTATAAATTGCCTAATGATAATAGTCTGCCATTATAATCAATATGTACATTCATTAGCCAAATGCAGTTGCCAGCACTTCCCTTTCCACTCTCCCAAATCAAGCTGTTAGAAAGATTGGCATTCAAAGAAACCAAGTTGGTACAAAAATATGAACCCCTAAGATTTCAGTTTCAGAATAATGTCTGGCATCACTTTGACATATTAATTTAGTTGCAAAAAAAAAAAAGGATTAAAATTTCTTGAAAAGGTAGCAGGGAATATTTCATTTACTTCTTAGAACCCATCAAATGAGTTGTACAACAGCTGCTACGCGGAGTGCTCCATTTTGGAGAAGGTCAGATACTTCATCAAACAACAGGGCCGAGCGCCAGCCCCATCCTTTGGGAGCTTTTGGCAGAAGAGTTCCAGTTTGTTTGAAGCTGCCAAACACCATCACTTCTCTCTTTGAAGGAAAAATCAACTGGTTTACCGAATTATTGACAGGAAAACAAGAAGCAATTTTAGCATGACATTTGCTGAAGATAACAAAACAAGGGCATTGAAACTTAGCCTTTGTAAGTTCACCTGATATCTAGCAGTAACCTTTTCACGGGAATCAACATACATATGCACCTGAATACACAATACAGAAATGATCATCAAGGACGAGAAGAGAAAATCAATGTTCACTTATAATTTAACATAAACAAGATAAGGGAAAGGAGGAGGACCTATCATATTTTACTTGTATTAACCGTTCTAACTAATTAGAAGCTTCAGAAGTCAGATATACATATATGTTCATGAACGGTTTTAGTAAGGATTAAGTATAAGAAAATTAAATGCTGATCCCCACTTAAAAAAACTTCTATTTATTCGCAAAATTAAAAAGGAATAGTTCACCTTTCTAACTGGATCAGCTATTTCTGCCTTCCTACGATGAAGAAATAGCCCTGATATAACAACATATCAACAAAGTTACAAAAGAGGTAATAAATCTATTTTCATCATGCAGACAATTTTAGAGGAATACAATATTACCAAGTGTTCGGCGTCCCTGAGGGTCTTCATCACTGAAAGCCTGAACACTAACCTAGAGAATGCAAAATACTAGATTGATCAACTCCTTATTGGTTGCAATAGCAAAAATCTTCTGAAGAGCAAACTCAATCATTTGCATTTCCCCCCAAAGAAATGCGTGAGTAAATGAAATGCAATAAAGAGTTAGATCACAAACCTTCCATAAGGAACCAGCATAAAAAAATTCTGGAGAGTGTTTGACTTGGCCATCATTAAGCCTGAGAACATCTTGAAACTCAACCCTGTGAAGCAAGTCAGGTGTAAGTAAACACTTTTGTTAGCCATAAAGAGAATGAAAGGATTCTATTTTCATAAAGAGGGCACTGTATTCAGAACACAGAACAGAAGGAAATTTACACGAAACAATGAGGTCTGGCTACTGTAAAATTGAGACTCCTGCAATTAGAGAGATTGTTTATGGATGAATTTCATTATCCAAAGAAGGAAACATGGAGAAGCGCATAAGAATCTCCCTGTCGCAGCTGTTCATTTGCAGGTTACAAAAAGGTAATCAAACATTTTCAGGTAATTCGAATGATTGCATCTTTTGAAGGGTAAAAGGTGCATGTTTTCTACCAAGTGATTGCATCTCTTAAGGGAAAAAAGTTACATCTTTCTGTTCAAATCCTAAAAAGTATAACATGGAAGAACCATGAGAATCTTCATAAAGATTTCAAGAAGAAATTTTATGTCCCTGATTTTATGACAAAAATTGTTTTAGAATATTTTTTTTCCGATAAGTCATTGACGTAGGATATCTGAGAGTTGAAAGGGTAGACACAGAAATATGGACAGAGCGACAGCTTTATTTGCAGTTTCTGAAGCTAACAGATCAAATGGGCAATATCTTAATGATATGGAAAGGTTCACCTTATTACAAAATGTAAACTGGTCACTCGTCATGTTTCATTATAATCAAAAGAACATTCAAGCATGTTGGCTGTATTTGTCTCTTCGATGTAAAGAGAAAATACAATTTCTTCTCAATGGTTACAAGTTACATGCTTAGGAGCTACATAAACTGATACTTCGAAAAATTAATCCAAGAAAGGAAGTAAACAGAACCTAATCTATGGAACTCATTTCACATGCAATGGATTGCCATAAGGCAGAAGCCAACCAAACATAGCAGAAAGAATAACTTACCCAAACCGAAAGGGAGGAAAGTGACTTAAAGGAGTTTTCATATCCAATGATATAGAAGTGCTTCCATTCTCCCACTCTATTCCCATTGCATGTTCAGACGAGCCTAGCATCTGGGGGGAAATACTGCTTGAACTTGGGCCAACAGTTGATGGTCCTTCCAGTCTGCTTTGCAGTTCTGTCTCATATCCCCTATCAACCCGTTCAACATGAATATTAGCACTATTGCTTCCTTCTTGGCTGAGCCCAACCAGAGCAGTTAGTCCATCTCCAGCAAGATCCCCGCTAGGTTCTGCTCTATTTTCTGGGTCATCATTGGCAGGAGATTGCTGACAGTTCCGATTGCCCATACCAAGTGGTACACGAGAGAAAACAAAACGAGTTGGAGGCCAAGCAACTGCAGACACAAATGTAGATCCACGTCCAATACCAGCTAGACCATCATTGGGGCCCCTAACATGAACCCGAACAGGCCTAAACATGCCACTTCCTTCCCTGTGAGGCGAGTCAGTGGCATAAATATTTCCTATATTGTTGGATTGATTGCTCTGATCATGCTCTGACATGTAATATCCAGTAGCCGCGACTCCGCGTGAATTTCCAAATGGCTGCCGACAAGCACATGCCATACTCACAAGGCAGCAACTTTTGCAAGTGTCAGCACCAATTTCCTGCACCCGCTGGCTTATGAGAATCTGCAAAAAAACACAAGCAATTTAAGAGCAAAAATAAAATTAGGAAATAAGATATCTACTATGGTTAGGAATGTAGACAGGCAGACTATTCTGTCAGCTATCAAAAATTAAAAAAAGAAGAAGAGCAAAATGGGGAATAAATATAGTTACAGACCTGTAGCCACAACCCGTCATTCACAGCTTTGCAAGGAAACCCCATTTCTTCAAGTTGCTTTCTCACACTAAGAAGTGCATCAAATGACATGTTACAATATAAAAGTGAGCCACCCTCAAAAATGTTGGCAAAGGCATCATAATCTTCTCTACTTACTCCTGAATGAGCATTTAGGCAAGTTTTGACTTCTCTCCGGCCCACAGTTCTACCACCCCAAGATAGAGGAGTGAAATTGCATCTTTCCCATTCTTTCGGAATCATCAAATTACAGGATGAGCCCATTGATGAGAAGTTCCTCTGATCCCCACAAAGCCAACTGTTGTTATTCAATTGATAGCATGAATCTTCTTCAGATGGCCCTTCCACACCCATACCACTGCCCCCTAATCCACTAGCTCCAGTACTAATTGGCATTTCAAAATAAGAACATGAAGATCTGACTTCATCAGCATATAAGAATGAGTTATTTGATGAAGGACGTCCACTGTTGCATGGGTATCTTGACTCCGAGTCTGACTGAAGACAAGCTGATTCTTGCATCTTTTGTTTAGAGTTAGGCACCTCAGTGAGGGAATCAACATTACAATCTGCAAGCTCAACCAAGATATTTTGACCGTTGTTACAACCATCAATTCCATCTTTTAAGCTTAGATGTCCTAGTCCAGATTCCACCCTTCTGTCATCAGTTAAATTCGTTGGCACTACTCTGGAAACATCAGAAATTTTACTTGTTCCAACTCCAGAATCAGAACATTTTTCTTCATGATTTTCTGCCTTGCAAAGAGCATTTTTTGCAAGAAGTGTACATAAAGCTAGTTCAAACCTGCTCAGATTTGCAAGCAGAAAATCAAGATAGAGAAAGAGTTATCATGCTAGACTAAAATTTCAAATATCATTTTAGTAAGTCCTAACAAAAAGCAGCCACAGTTCTCACCGTTTCTTTTCGGTAGGGACCCATAACTCGTCTGAGATCAGTAGAGCATTTAGTGTTGGAGCAGAAAGTTTTGGAAGGACCTGGTCACAAGACAGTTGACAAGCCAACTATTTATCATCTCATGGATTTCATCATAACTCAAATAAGAAAAGAGAATCATGCATATGCAATTATTTTTTGATAAAGGTATAGAACATGCATACGAGAAATTGAACTGCAGAATCAGGTACTATCTTAAGAACAAAGCAAGGTCTCCACTCTCCACATGCTTATTTGTGACTGGAAGCTAGGTAAGTTGCTTTAACAAAGCCGCTAAAATGGAAATAAGCCCATGTCAAAAGATATGCAGGAATCTCTACATATGTGAATTATTCGCTATGTTGCTCGGACTCTTCAAAAATGTCAAGAGGTGCATGTCGGATTCACCAAAAGTAGTGTATTCTTGGAGAATTCGACACGGGTGCAGCATCGAAAGTGAAGAGTCCGCACCAACTTAGATTATTCGAAAAGAAACTGCTGTAGATATTTTGCATTGTCTAATGAATTGCAACTTACGATAAAACTCTTATCCCCAGTTGCATCACATGTTCAAAAGAAGGTATTTCCATGATAGCAATTCAACAACGAAAAACTTGCACCACTTAGCCCTTGCATGCAAAACATAATTTTAATGCCTTGATGTGAAAGTGCAGTTTGTTAAAGACATACTTGAGGTTTCATAAAGAGTTTGGAATAACTGAAAGCGCTGACATGCACATTGAGAGAGGTATTTACTTATCGTTGCAATAAATTAGGAACAGAAGTGCCTTTCTGGAGAAAATTAGTTTCTCCTAGTATCACACCAAATTGGCAAAGTAGCAACCTGAAAATTAGAAGGAAGATAACTAACTGATACTCAACTACATGTGGTGTAGCAGAGTGTTTTTTCTTTCAATAAGGTATTAGAAATATGGTGCAACAAAGTTTCTGCTAGGCTTTGCAACATGCGCCTCCAGGAAAAAAAAGCTGTTAATTTAAATAAAAGGAGAAAGTAGAGAGGTAACTTCCAATATTCACTGCTTAAAACTTTAGCTTGGTTTCCAAATAGTTACCTCTTTCAACTCTATAGCACCACTTTGACATAAGTATCCCCAACAAGCATTTCTAACTCGCTCACCATGTAAACCATAATCTTGGCTTTCTGCGAACACCTAAGTTCCAAAACAATGTGGTTAGCAAAATGCATGAATGCATGGATGATGAAGTAAAAAAATATTGAGCAGCAATCTGGAACCTGGTACGTTAAGAAATTTGATGTCCACAATTCGGATATGATGAAGTCTGTGCAAATTGCACATAAATCCTGCATGAAGAATGTTAAATCTGTACTGTTATGCCAGGGAGGAAAATTAGTTATCAAGCAAAAGATTGGACACATCAATCAGCAAATTCAGGAGGATTTTTGTTGGTTGAGAAATCAAAGTAATTATTGATAACTGATAACACACCAAGATAATGTCAGCTTTACAAAAAGTGCAATGGCACTGTACATCACACGTCCAAAATTTCAACCATCAACAGATGTAGGTATTCCACTTTGCACCAAAATATAACTAGGGAAAAAAAGAACTCTTGACTCTTGAAAAAGAGCTCTCTACATCCTTGAAATTCAGTCACATATTTTGAAGTGCTCTTGATATTCTGAGAGAGTGTCTCTAACCTATGAATTCTTAAAAGACTGTATGTCGAATTTTGATTCAGATTGAGAAAAGACTATGGAATTTGCTCAATCAATTGTTGTAAAGCCCCGTGGATTTCTAAAATTGATAGAGACTAATTTCGAGCTTAAGGATGTGATTTAATCAAATTCGAGTCACGTGGGGTTACGAGTGTAACAAAGTCACGGGAACACTTGTAATTAACATTGATATAGCTTGGAATAAATTACAATTCGATGGTACAAGTGATTGAATTAATTGGATGAATCAGTGTTATCACATTGTCTAGGAATAATTAATTACCTATGATTGAGAAATAATTTATGGGAGTAATCATTTTCCACTGATTAGCCATTGATATGTTATGGGAACAAAAAATATTAGTTATCAGATGCAGTTGAATAAATGACTTAAGAAATGGAATAAAGGGATGCTACGTGTCAAGTGAACAAGGGTGGTAGCAGTGTTATCAAAGGCGAAAAGCACAAAAAAGCTCTAAGGTCCGTAGGGGCTTTAATGAAAAAGGCGCAAAAGGAGAAAAGAAAACAAATATATATGTTTAATCCAAGACTAATAATTATAAACATGAATGACAAATATATGACCAAAGAAATTGAAAAAAAATAAAGTAATATCAATTATTTAGTGTCACTTCTTCATAAGAGGCTCATTGGCAAGGAAACGTTTGCCTTAGAACCTTGATGACGACACTGAAGCGCACATAAAGCGAGGCGAAGCGCTCAACATGTTTTGAGCCTCGCTTTAGGGCTTAAGCGCGCCTTTGATAACACTGGGTGGTAGGGGGTAAAAGGAATTGGAGGCAAGGATTTTAGCTGGTCAATGGTATAAAGGTACATAACGGATAGATGACAAGGATCTAAAATTCGTAAGTTGGCAACAATTAACAAAACAGAACAGTGACTCTTTACAATTGCACCAAGTGAGGTGTCAATTTTTTTTAGAACCTGGGACAGATCGCGCACCACACCTCACACCTATCCCCACAATGCAGCTGCTGAAGTCTTTTAAATGCCTTAGGGGTGAGATGTTTTATTTGTTTGGTTCAAGTTCTTGGGGGTTAGAGAGAAGAAGAGCTCCTACTCCGTAAATGCTGCCTTGAGGTGAGTATTAAATATATTGCTTGGTAGATTTGGTTCATTAAATACATTTCTTAACTCTCCAACATTATGAAAATTATAGATTTTCGATCACAAGAGTATCTCAAGAACTCAAGTCTTGAAAATTCTAGGGTTTGACAAAGAGATAATCCCCACTCCAACCTTGCCACTAGGTACATAACCTAGTTGACTCTACCTCTTGTGTCAGTGATGGTATAGAACTCCCAGTGAATGATGAAATCTCACATGATTTTGATCAAGCTTTAATTCTAAAAAATGAGGACTTCGGAATGTGTTTACTTTGATATCTCATTACTATCTAAATTGAGAATTAATATAAATGCTTCGTTCTTTTATCAATGTCTATGCATAGCACTCGATTTCTTTAAATCTTGTCTCACTTCTTGGGGAATCGGTTGTATGATACATACTAGGCATGTCGAAGTCAGGCCTTTAGCCATTCAATTTTTGATTTCAGGATTATGGTTGACCATCCTGAGCCATGTTGTTAGGACAGCTCCACCTCTTCTTGTTGGATACTTTTGGTGAGACTCCACTTGCTTCTCGTGGAGATAAGATTGTTATATGTTTTTTTGAGTCATCGGGGCTTGTCGTTGTTGACTAAACTAATCCTTGTCATAGAGGTTCCCTTGACAGTAGAAGTTCTTTCAAGTTGTAATTGTGGTTATTCATTACATGTGTGCATGAGACTTTATTATTTTTATGAATATTTACACTTTTTTGAAAAATATGTGATTGATTTAATGGTTATATTCATGCATGATTTTCAATACTTCAAAAGTTGAGATTTCTAAATTGCATACATGATTTAGGTGCATAAGTAGGAATTATTACTTGAGTTGGTACGCTTTGGTCAGGTAGAGTTTAGGGTGTCGGTCACGTAAATTTGGGGTAGTGTTATCAAAAGCAAAAGGCCCTAAAAAAGTTTTAAGGCCTACTGAGTTTTAAGCGCAAATAAAGCATGGACTTCAATGAAAAAGGCACAAAGGGAGAAAAAAATACAAATATAAATGTTTAGTTCAAGACTATAATTATAAGCATAATGAAAAATATATGAGCAAATAAATTGAAAAACATATACGATAAAGTGAAACATTGATTGTATAGTGTCACCTCTTTAGAAGAGGCTCATTGGCAAGGAAAGTATGCCTTAAAACCTTGATGACGACATTGAAGCGCACATTAAGCGAGGCGAAGTGCTCAACATGTTTTGAGCCTCGCTTTAGGGCTTAAGAGCGCCTTTGACAACACTGATATGGAGCGTGACAATTTTTATCAAGGAATAACAATTTAAAGACCAACTTGGGCCATGCCTCTAACCTATGATTCTTAAGACTATATGTCAAATTTTGATTTGGATTAATAAATGACTACGAAATTTGTTATCAATTGTGATTAAGGAATGACAATTTAAACACCAAAATGATAGCAGACTCCAGTTACTCTCCTTTTCAGAAGGAAAATTGGCTAAGTATACAAATCCTTTTCCTCATGAGGAACTTTAAAATAAAACATCCGGAAGAACTGAAAACTTAAAGCTTACCAGAATAATGAAGAAATATAGCAACTGGTATCTAAGAGATAGTAGAATAAGAATATATCTTTTTTTAATAAAACACTTTTTTTTATTTCAACATACCCTTAGAAGAGTTGCAGCAAATGATCATGCAGGAAGTGCAGATATTTGACGTACAGAAAAGCAATGCCACCATAACAATATGCAGAAATTTTTACAGTACGTCTTGGCAAAAGTAATCATGTCTCCATCCCTTTTTCAAGACCAAACTAATGGCGTCTATCAGAACACAAGACTGATTAGTAAGCCATTATATGTTTCACATTCCATACCTGAAGATCGAGAAAGGATGCAGCAGCAAGAACGCGAAATGCATTATTATCATTAAGCTTAGGATGGTGTCCATACAGATATGCTAAAGCTATTTCAATAGCCTCCCCATTGACATTGCTATCATCCACTGTCAAGGTCAAAACTGGAGCTTTGGCTTCTTTCCATGGTCCCTGAAGCATATTCCTGTTCATTAAACAAGTACATAAACTAGAGTTCAAGAAGATTCACTTACTTGTATGCAAAGACCAATAATATTTGTGTATAAATGCAGCTAAATATGAAGGCAGAGAACGTAAATAAACACAACTTCGATGAATGGCCCTCCAACCTCTTTCTCCCTTGGCATCTGGCCCTCCAACCTTTTGTTTGGAGGTAGATGGCCCTTTCCACTAGGCACTTGTAAGTTGTAATGCATCTTATTAGAAGAACATACAACAAATAGCCTTGGCACTTCTACATGCATGTAAATACTGATAGAGTTCTGTGATTAGGGATACAACAGTGAAGGCTCATTTACATGACCCTAATTTGGCAGGATGGCAAGTGTTATAATGAAAGTAAAGCATGTAGCCTGTTATCAAACATGCAATAAATGAGACCAGACAGCATGCAGTCTTGAATTACAAATTTTAACCAAGTGGATGTTACTAATTAAAAGATTACAGGAAACATACACTGAGGACTTTGAGTATAATTAAACTGGAACAAGTGCAAGGGTTGCAAGGGCAGTTATGGATACATGAAGCTAGTATCTGACAGGGTGTTTTGTCAGTGGCAAAGCGACAATTCTGAAGTCATTACTTCTTCCTTCCCAAAAAGAATGATAGTATTTGGAGGTTGAGGGTTAACATATTTAATTTCAGTACGATTCAGGTATAAATTTTATAAATCTTCTTGAAATAAAATGTACAGATTTAGAAACTACATTAAATGTACTGTAGATTACAGTTTCTATAAAACTCTTCTTAAAACTAGAAAATCTATTGCGATTATTCAAATAGAATTATAGAAATAGTGTAAATTTTCTTCGCTATGCATGGAGTAATAGATAATGAGGAAAAATGACCACGAAAGTAGCCATAAAACATCAAACGTTTTCAGCAGAATATACAGTAATGAAGCAAACAACAGAAAGCTCTGTACATTTCCAACGGAATCATCAACGCAAGCCAACTAAATCATATCAAAGAACGAAAAGAGAGCCACAATGAATGGAGTTGATGGGTGCAATGGGAGGCCCAAAACAGCGAATAGAAATCATGAAGAAAATGTTGAGGAATTTTGTAGTCATGGTCAAATGACAACCTAACCAAATTATATCAAGAGAAAAAACACACCCCACCAAGAATGAACCTTTTGTACTCTGTAACTAATAATTATTGACGAGGGCCAAACCAAATTACATCAGAAAAAAAAATTCCACCAAAAACATCAAACCTTCTGCAAATTAGCCTAAATTAGTGAAGCAAAATTACAATAAGTTTTGAACTTCTCTAACTGATAGCTACAAATGCAAGTAAAATTATACCAATAATGGAATTAAACTGTACAATTGGAGACCCAAAACGAACCTGAAATAAGAACTACGGGAAAGGATTAAGCGATGAAGGTGATAAGTAGAACCCATGGCTTGAACAATGACATCGGAAAATGAGCCGTTATTAAAACCTTCCAATTGAATATGATCACAAAGGGATGTAAGGTTACAATCCAATGCTCGAAGTTCATTGCTAGTCCGGTCGTTATCGGAGTGTTGTGACTGCAATTGAGTTGAGGGTTGTCTTGTTGTTTCCATCGGTAAAGATCCTCCGCCGCCGCCGGTGCCGGTATCGGTGCCGCCTCCGCCGTAGGTTCTCTGATGCTGCTGCCGGTTAGGGTACTGTGGTTCCATTTTATGTAGCCAAAAAGGGGAGCGGATCCTACCGGAAAATTTTGGAATTTAGAAACAGAAAACGTTGGGCTGTAAGTTTGGGAAATAAAAAGGGAAAAACAAAATTTCCTATTAGCCTTTATTCCGGTTTGGTTCGGTTTTGTGTATTATTGGTTCGGTCTATCAATTTTCTATTTTTAAATACATTAAATCAATAACCGAATGAATAACATATTTTTTATCAGTTAATTTGTTTTGATCCTTTACAGTTCAATTTTCGATTTAACCAATTAAAGAAAATATTTATCAAATAAATATACGACTTCTCTAATAAATTTTTCGTGACAAGACAATAATGTAACTTAAAAATGATCATAAATAGAAACAATAATAAAAACATGCAAATAACTATACAAGTGTAACACAGAGAAATTAAGAAAAATAGAGTTCTTACTTTAGATTTTGAGTTTTGACGGTTTGTATAACGTGGAGTTGTGAACTCAAATCACAGTTTAGTATGAATTGAAGGCTAAATGACAAAGACATAACTAGTAAGATATTGAGATTAATATTTATGTGTAGCTAAAAGTAGTAAATTACTATAGTCTTAATGGGTTACCGGTTTACCCAATAATTCAATATTAAAAATCAACACTGAATCAATAACCCGATAATTTTTTTATAAAACCATTAAAAACCCGTTAAACCAATAACCCAATAGCAATAAACCAATAACACTTTTTTTTGGTTCGATTTATCGGGCGATTTAGTTTTTGCACACCCCTACAAACAAGTCTCTTTTTTGGTTCAAATTTTTTTATTTCCCTCTTTTTTTGGGTTCAACTTTTTCAATTTTTTCTATAATTACACATTAATTGATAAAAAGATTAAGACAGAATGATCTGGGAGACCCTTGTACTTGTCTCATTTTGTCACCTGAGCCCTTTTACTATTGACTTTGCCAACTGAACCCTCGAACCCACTGAAATTCAATATTTAAACCCTTTTTTTGACCACTCAGTGGTTCGTGAACTACAAATGCCACACGTAGCTTTCCACGTCATTTAAAAATGCCACGTAGGAAATGGCATGTTAAAAATAGGCTAATCCTTTTCTTTCAAACATTTCTTTCCTTTCTCCTTTTCAACTAGACCCTTCTACTCCCTTTAATCCCGATTTACATTGTTGCTCACCGCGATTTTTTTTGATTTTGTGAAGTGTTTGAGTTCGCGTTTCACTCCATAGTTGTAAGTTTCTTGACTGATTTTCGTTCTCTTTGTTTTGCAGTTGTGTTTTTGGTGTTTCATTTTGAATTTTGTTGTTTTGAGTTCGTGTTAGGGCTTAGTAGTTGCAGAGGTCATGGTGTGATTTTAGGGAGGAATTTGGTTTTTTACATGCCTAATAACAATTTGTAGAAGTATTACGCATTCAATGGCATATGTCGTGAATATGTGTTGAATCTAAGATTTTTTCGTATTTGATTTTTTTTATCAATTGCGTTGAATTTCTTTCTTGTTAGTGGTCCAATTGAATTATATCAGATTATTATAGAGGTTTTTGTTGTATTCCATAAAGAATTAGTTTAAAATTAGGTTTTTTTTGTCGATTAGGGCTTTTTGTGAATTAGGATTTTTTTGTCATTTAGGGCTTTTTGTCAATCATCTGATTGTATTCTCGTGACTTTGCAGGCATGGTAAAAATATGACTTCAACAATTATTACACTTCAAATGTATTATGGGGGCTGTTTTTTATCAGATCCTGAACTCAGGTATGCTAATGGAATTTATGATCTTGAAAAAATAAGAATCGATATGGATAAGCTTCATATTATGTTTTTTCATAAATTAGCTAGAGAATTGGGAGTTGAAAAAGTTGAAACCTTTGGGTGCAAAGTTAACAAAAAAGGTGGTTATTATATGTTGAAAAGTGATGCTGATGTGTTGAGATTTATTAACAGCTTAAAGGGTGGGGACTTTGTTGATGTGTATGTGGTACATCAAATTAGTACTCCTTTAATTGTTGAGGATCCTACTGAGGTGCAAATAGCCCAATTGCTTACTCCCAATAAAGGTAAGTCCCCCCCCCCACCTACTGTTATAAATGTTAGGGCTGATGTGTCTTCCCCTCAACCATCTGATAAAAATGATACAAATATAAAAGAAGATCAGCAACCTAGGGTACACAAGGGTAAGAATAAGGAGGTTGCTGCTCCTGAGGTTTCTTTAGAGGACTTAGATGAAGATGGAGGTCAAAGTCAAGGTAATGACTTTTCTTCCTACCACCTTCAAACATCTGATGAATCTGATGTAGATGTAGATGCTAAACAATATGATTCTGAGTCACTTTATGATGTTGATGAGAACATTGATGATTTAAGTGACTTGGATTATGAGTTTGTTGAAGCTAGGCAGTCAAACATTCAAGAACAAGTTAATAAAGAGAAGGCTGCTAGAATAAATGTAGATGAGATACCTTCTGGTTCTGTAGGTATAGATGCTGGTTTTGAAGATATTTATAAGAATAAGAGGGGAAGATATGAAGGAAAATTGGGTAGGGATGACCTGTATTTTGATAGCTCAGATCCTGGCAGTGATATTAGTGAGAATGAAGGGGATCTTGTTGATTCTGATGAGGTTGTAGATCCACCAGCTAGGATTTCAAGTACAAAGGTCTATTTTGACCCAACTGCCAATTTTTATTTATTTAAGTTGTATATGTTTTTTGTGAATAATGTTCAGTTTAGAGAAGCACTACAGACTTACTCTATTCATAAGGGTGTGAACATTAAACTTAAACCTAATGAAAAGGAAAGGATCATGGCAAAGTGTAATAAGAAGGGTTGTTCTTGGCATATTCTTGAAAGTATTGAGGGTAATATTGGAAATTTTATTGTGAAGACATATTTTCTTGTCCGTAAGTGTTTCAAAAGAACAAGAAACAAGGTGTGTACTCCAAACTGGATTTGTAAGACTTACAAAGACAGAATCATGAGTGAGCCTAGCATCAGACTCCATTAGATTCAATGCTTGGTACAAAAGGATTATGGATTGTATGTTAGTAAAACAAGTTGTAGAAAAGCAAAAATGAAAGTCATGAATGAGCATATGAGTGATTTCATAGAGGAATTTGCTAGATTGTATGACTATGCTGAGGAGTTGAAGTCTACAAATCCAGGAACTACTGTGGTTGTTAGGACACCCAAGAATACAATTCCTGGAAAAGAGGTATTCCAAGGGATTTATATTTGTCTTGAAGCATTAAAAATGGTTGGATGGAGGGGTGTAGAAGGATAATTGGTTTTGATGGTGCATTTCTGAAAGGTGTATGTAGAGGTGAACTGCTGTCTTGCATTTCCAAGGATGGAAATAATCAGATGTACCCTATAGCATGGGCAGTAGTTAATAAAGAATCCAAGGACACATGGTCTTGGTTTATCAAGCGCATTAAACATGATTTGGAACTGACACAAACTAAAGGTGAAGGACTGACAGTTATGTCTGATATGCAGAAGGTATGAGAACACCTTGTAGTCTTTTTTTTTACTTTGCTATAGCAATTTCTATGTTACACTTATGTTCCTATTATTGTTCCTTGGCATGCCTTTTTTCTTTGATAGGATCTTAACCTAGCACTTGTTGATTTATTGTCAAATGCTGAGATTAGATGGTGTGCTAAACATATATGGGCCAACTGAAAGAAGGTATGGAGGGGTGAAGAAAGGAGAAAAAAGTTTTGGCAGGTTGCCAGGGCTCCATTTGAAGTTCATTTACAATCAAAACTTGATGAAATGAGTCTGTTGGGAGAAGGTATTGTGGAAGCTTTGTTAAAGTACAATAAAAATGCATGATGTAGAGCATTATTCAAGGAACATAGCAAGTGTGACATAGTTGAGAATAATATGTGTGAGACATTCAATAGTTGGATCTTGGCAGCTAAATTCAAATCAATCATCACAGTGTTAGAGGAAATTAGAGTCAAAGTCATGAAAAGAATGACTCAAATGAGGGAGTTTTCTTAAAAATGGATAACTAATGTGTCACCTATGGCTAAGCAAATTCTTGATGACAATGCTGAACATGCAACTATATGTGAGGTTAAATTTAATGGAGATAATGGCTATGAGATTCAACATCCACCATATAAACATGTTGTTAATCTCAAAAAGAAAGTTTGTAGTTGTAGGTCATGGCAACTGAAGGGGATTCCTTGTGCACATGCAATTACTGCAATGCATTACAAGGATTTAGATGTTGAGTCATTTGTTGATCACTGGTACAAGAAGGAAACATATTTGAAAGCCTACAGTAAGTTCATTCAACCTATGACAAACATGAAGATGTGGTCCAAGAGCACAAGACCATCCATTGAGCCACCTGAAATCACTCATATGCCAGGAAGACCAAGAAAAAAAAGGTCTAAAGATAGTGATGAGCCTAGTAAGAAGAAGTTTGGAAAAGCTACAAGGAAGGGGAGAAAAATAAAATGTTCTTTGTGCAGGAATTTTGGACATAACAAGAAAGGATGCCCAATTGCTGTAAGTTTTGCTTTAACTTCTTCAACTTTGTTAATGAAATTTATGTTCATCAATACTTCTTAGTTCAGTTTGGAAAAATTTGTAATGGCTATACTACTGGAACTGTAAGAACTGCTACAGGTGTAAGTGGTGGTGCTACTGGTGGAAGTGGTGGTGCAACTACTTCAGCAACTTCTACAGGTGTAATTGCTGGTGAAAGTGGTGGTGCAACTACTAAAAGACCAACCACTACTTCAGTAGCTTCTGGAGGTGCAACTACTACTGCAACAACTACTGGTGGAAGTGCTGCAAATATTTCTGTAAATTTTGCAAGTGTTGCCCAACCAACAAGTCAATTTAGTACTCAACAGTCAATTACTAGTGCTAGTGGCTCAAAGAAGAGTAGCAAAATTAAAAGAGGTGGTGCAAATCCTGGATATAAGAGTCCAAGTACAGAGAGGCCAAGAATAGCTGGTTTTGGTGTGCTACTTGGAGCAATTGGTAGTGTGATTGAGAGGGTAAGTATTATCATTTAAGGACCTTTAGTTTGATTCTATAGAATCTCTCTAACTAATATTATTATTACCTTTTAACAGTCTGGAACTACTGATAGAGTGTTACATTGTGCACTATTGAAGAGTTCAATGCCTACCAATATCGATCTTGGTTACAAACCCAATGGATTAAGGTGGAAGGGTGGAGTTGCAGTTACTCAAAGGCAGCTACAAGAACAAAGTTACAAGCGAGCCACTCAGTCCACACCAAGCACTCAAGATACTTATGTTTTGCCTAGTTAAATTCTCAATGACATTGTCTATGATACTTTTCACTATTAACTTAATTTTCAACTGTTGTGTTAACTTCCTATGACAAACAAGTTATTTTTGCTTATGAATTTGCTATGATAATTATAAGTCTTAATCTGGATATTTTCATACATTATATTACATTATCATAGTACTTAAATGAACAAATCATCAATACATCTTAAATACAAAAGATAGAAACCAAATGACAACAATCACAACAACATGATATCAATACTAATGCTCGATCTCCCCTGTCTTCCATGTCTTCCATGCTTTCCATGCCTTACCCGCCTTCCATGATCAACATTTGTTGATTGATTCTTCATGTAGTAATGTTCTTGGTATGTAGGATCAGCCATATCAGCCCATGGAAAAAATCCACATCCATTACCATTTGAGTATTTTTGACAGCCCTAAAATATTCTTCCTGAATTTGTTGATGTTCTTGACATCTTAAGTTCAGCATGAAGCCCACAATAGCAAAAACAAGCAGTCATTGTGAAGAACAAAAAAATTAACGAGTAAAAAAAAGGCGAGAAAAATAAAATATAGACAAAAAAGGCCTGATCGATTGTGGAGAAGAAGAAGAAATTCGGGGTGAAGAATTTTGGAGAGAGATAAACGAGTGAGAAAGAGAAGAAATTTTGGATATTTGAAGAGGAAATTAGGGAAATTTGAGGAAGATGGCCAAAAATGACCGTTATTGGCTTTTTAAAAGCATCTCACGCTCCTAAAGTGGGTGTAATCACGCACTTGAACTACTTTTGCCACATGGGATGACAGGTCAAAAAAAGGATTTAAAATATTGGGTTTCAGTGGGTTCGAGGGTTCAGTTGGCAAAGTCGATAGTAGAAGGGCTCAGGTGACAAAATGAGACAAGTACAAGGGCCTCCCAGACCATTCTGCCAAAGATTAAATTGAAGAGGTTGATCCTTTGATCGTGTGATTTAATGCCGCACTTGAAATTCTCAATTGAAGGTTGTTTCCTTGATCAGTTGATCATGTGATTATATTGCTTAATGACATCTAAAAAACACTTGAATAAATAAAATCAGAAAAAATAAGATGTACAATAACGAAAAGACACAAAATATGTCATTTTTTTTAAGAGTTAATCATAGTACAAGCCCAAATATGAAATAATATATGTAATATTGAAAGTTATGAATTAATTTTAAAAATATTTACAAAGCATATTAAAAACAAATATTTTCTTATGTATGAAAAAAAAAAAATTACATATGTATTATGCCGGTTTGATTTAAATTCGATTTGACTTTTTTTCTGTTAATACTAAACCAAACCAACAATGGTTGGTTTATCTTTTTCACATCAAATCAACAAAGCCAAACCACTAGTTGAATTTTTTTATCCGTTTGACTTGATTCTTCGATTTGGCTTCACTTGACGGTTTGACTTAGTTCACGAGAAGTAGTTTATATTTATACAGAAATTGGTGATATATTTTAAATAATTCTAATTTATATAGAAATTTGTGCTATATCTATGTCCACTTCATAATATATAGGAAATTATAAAAAAGAGTAAACACTATACAATACAAATTTCACTTATTTGGGAGTTAATTACCTTTCTTCTTGTGAGCTTACAATATTACCATTTCTACAATAATTCGCACCTTGAATAAATGTATTTGACACGTTTAAATACATGTTATTAATAAGATAGATAAATAAGGGAAAATAACATTTTTGGTCCCCGAATTATACTTTATTTTGCTTTTGATCCTTATATCATTTAATTTGATGTAGAACATTTAACCTTTAACAAGATAGATCGAGGTAGGATATATTGAGCACAGTTTTGAAATTGAGATTATCCTAGTTAATTTCGTAAAGACACATTAGATAATTTTGATTTTCTCATACATTAACTAGTATAAACTAGTATAACAATGTCTTCCATTCCTGATTTAATATCCATCTAGATCTATTTTCTTTCTTTATGCTTGTATTCAAATTGCTTAGCTCAAGTTTCTCAACTTCTTTATCATGATTAACCAAATTGTGCATCAAAGAATTAATAGATATATTTAACCCCAAATGAGAATAGAGTAGAATTGTGAAGTTAATCATAGTACGGTAATGGAAGCCAAATACTAAGAAGGGGCTCATTTGAGCATATTTAAAACGATTCACTTGTGAAAAATTAGAAATACTTGTTGGAGAATAAAGTTATCAACTTATCACATAACCTGCTTAAAAATATAATTGTACTTGGCCTAAGCTAGCAAATAAGCACTTTAGAATGTGCACATCTAGACACTTTAACTTGTCTTCATTGTGTTAGTTGAACACTCCAACGACAAAATGATCTCCAAAATTAATGTGTCGCGTCAACATAGGATGATCATAAGACACTGTAGAGTCGAGTTGGAGTATTTAGTTGTCATTTGAGACCAAGTGACAAGTTGACATAATGATATATCTACTATCTAGATGTGCACCCTCAAAGTTGGAGCTAAGACCAAGTTTAAGTGTGTGTTTATGTATTAATGATTTATTTTTGCAAAATATTAGTTTATTCCTTAAATGAAAAAGGGCCAACGCTGAGGAAGAAACACAGCAGAGCGAGAAGTATATTACAAAGCACATCTATCATGAAAACTGTTCAAGTTACTCCTCTGGAAAACCACAACAATTACAATGCAATAACTGAAAAGTTGAAGAAAAGATTGGAGATGCATGACTTGGATGGTGATAAAGAAGGAACGCGACGACAGTCCCATACTACTACTACTGTGGAATCAAGCAAGAGGAAATTTGAGGAAAGGTTAGCAGAGCAAAGGGAAACAAGAGAAGAATCGTAATGATAGACTTGACATGTATTTGTATTGGTGGAAGGTAGCTGTGATAAAATAGTGGAGATGGGCTCTTAACATGATTCATATGATCAATTGTTGTGTTGATTACAGACTACAAATTTCAAAATTTGTTCAGTGCTCTTCTTGCTTTGCAACTATTATAACAATCACTAAAATGCACATCTTTCGGTTTTACAATTTTTGAGTCACTGTTATATGATTCCTTTGCAGTTTCTAGTTTCTGATTTAATAGGAAAAAAAGTATTTTACACTTCTAGAAGTGCTTCATTTGATTTTTGATGGGAACTTACAGAAATTTTATTAGTTGAGGAGTTAATTATTTAGATATAAGCTAGTTTGTAATATTATGAATCTTATCAAATTTTGGTGTGTTAAGATACGTCCAAAAATATGTATTTCGGAATAATGGGGTCAAAATTAGGTGTAATTTGTTCTAGATACACTATATCCAATCATCTCATTTCACTCGCCACTCTCATATCGTGCTCACGTATTTGGTATCATAGATATATGCTATTCACATCGAATACATATATGTAGTGTCTATTTAGTGTATCTGAGATATATAGACAAATCTTGTTCGCCTCCCTCTCGTCTCACTCGTCATTCTCATATCTCACCCGTGTATTTGGTATTCTAGATATATGTGAATCACACTAGATACATGTATAAATTATGTATCTAGTGTGATGTATCTAGTGTGATTCACATGTATCTAACGTGAAATTTGATATGAAATTATTAAATAATGAGATAAAGTGTAATCATTTTAAACTATATGGAGAATTTGACTTTACGGTATGCCTAAATGATAATATGGTATGTCATATCACCTACTAATTAAACTTTCGAATTTCTCAAATGATCATCCAATTAATAATTATATTTTTCAAAGTCTTCTTTTATTACTTAATAACCTCCGCATCAAGTCAATATTATTTTGAGGAACTTTCACATATAGCAAATATAAAAATCATATTTGTATGTTATAGCTATAATTTGTATAATTGCTTTGCTATGGAGCATCAGATTATATAACTCGCTGGCAGGAGCTTCAGATTTGTATAATTTCACTGGCAGACCATTTGTATAAATCGCTGGCAGCCTCTCGTTTATATAAATCGTTGGCAGCCTCTCAATTCAATTTTATGTGTTTGTATATCTGCATAAAATTTGAATTTGTATACAATTGAATCGAAATAAAACATTTGTATATCAAATCTCTCTCTCTCTCGCTTTATACAACACAAATTATACATTGTAATTTGTATAATCTGTATTTGTATAAAGCGAGAAAGAGAGAAAGGCAAAAGAGAACCGAGCAGGGGAAGATCTGTATTTGTATAAGACGAAAATATATGTATTCGTATTTGTATATACAGTTTTCTCTCGCTTTATACAAACATAAACACATTTTATACATTTGTGTTTGTATAAAAGCGAGAGAGGCGAGGGAGAGACTGGTGAGCAAGAAACCTAGGGAGAGAGGCGAATGACAATTGTTTGCTACGGGTTACAATTAAATCAAACTGTGATTATATTATTTAATTTGAATTAATAGTTTGCTATTTTATATAATTTTTCCTATTATTTATTGGACAAATATTTTCTTTAACCAAAAATATATTTTTTTATAGGTAAAGCATTCTCCTATTTACCCTGTAAACTTACTCAAGAGGAGTAATATTTAGTTGATAAAATACGTTTTACTATTAAACCGAATAAAAGGTAGATTTCTTTTAGGAAATAAAGGGGTGAAAATTGGAATAACTAAAAAATAAGTAGCATATATGGAAAATATGTTAATCCCTTGAAGAAACCGTCTATGCACTCCTATTTTGTGTAGAAAAAGTAAAGGTTATTAATTTGTAGGGGGTAAAGATTTATTTTTAATTATCTTTTAGGAAATGGAAAGGAAGTTCCTAAAATTTCCTATAAGGTTTATTTCCAAATATGTTCCTAAAATTTCTTATATAAGGGAGCTTTGAGTCATGTTGATTAAACAAAGAAACAAGAAAGTGAGAGCTTAGAGAGAGTGTAAGAATGGATGATATCGAAGAAGTATTCATGAAATGGAATTACATCGACAAGAAGCCTTATGATATATGCCACATGATTAAAGAGGCTATCCTTGTTGCTGGAATCAAATATCCTCATCAATTTCACAAGCGCAAAAACAGGATAATCAGGATGATATCCAACCCCAGTACCTTCGATGATGAAGATGACGACACTAGTACTCTTGAGGAAGAAGACGATGATACCAGTTCTACTCTTGAGGAAGAAGACAGTGTCGTTGGTGATGAAGATGAAGTGACCAATGCTGAGGAAGAAACACAGCAGAGACAGAAGCAGATTACAAAGCCACTCAAAATTAGAATAACTTACTCCAAAACTGTTCAAGCTGCTCCTCTGGAAAACCACAACAATTGCAATGCAATTACTCAAGAGTTGAAGAAAACACCCGAGACGCATGACTTGAATGGTCATAAAGAAGGAACACAACGACAGTCTCATAATACTACTACTATGGGATCAACAAAGAGGATGTCCACCAAACATGTACAAGTTGCTCCTCCTCGTGTAAAACTTCTTTCTGATTTTTCTTTCGAGAAGGAGCTTGATCGACACAAACAACTTAAGAAACAGAGTCAAAAAGGTTTCAAGAAGATGGAGACTGACCGGATTCAACACAAAAGAATTGATAGTGACACAGAAAAGAAGACCCCTACCCAACGCAGGACGGGATCAACAGCAAGAAAGCAGTGCACCAGTGGTTTAACCAAGACCATGCCAGCGTCATTGAAGAAGATGAATGTGGCCACCGAGCAAGTACAAACCCCTCCTCATCAACACAGCAACTGCAGTGCAATTACAAGACCAATACAGAGCTCTGCACCAATGCAAAAAGAAACACAAAGCATCAATGAAATAAAGAAATTTGAATCAAGCAAGAGGAAATTTGAGGAAAGGTTAGCAGAGCAAAAGACAGCCAAGAGAAGGATCATAATGGTGGACTACCGCGATATGCCTAAAACTGCTAATGACCCTCCTGCTACTAGACGCTGCTGGAATAGGAATAGGAAGAGGTCTTGATATTATGATGATTCAATATATGTTATAATAACTACATGATTACTATTTTTTATTTGAAGTAATATAGAATTTCGTTATATGTTTTATCATCGTAATCCAACTCTTAGTTTATTCATACTTTCCTTACACTAATGTATGCAATCAGGATGCTATTTATCTCTCTAAGTCTCAATAACTGTTAACCTACATAATCCTGACATGATCTTAGCTGAGTCTTAGTTCTTTTTTATGATTCTGAAATCATTATAGTATAGTATCATCTTAGATGAACTCTTGATTTAGTGTACACGTTCCCTTACACTGGTACTTATGCAATCAGGATGGACTTTGAGTCTTTGTTCTCACCATCAGCTAACCTACCTGAGTTTAAAAGTTCCAATGTTCAAAATACAGAAAGCTACTCAATTGACAAATCTTTTAAATACATACCAGATATTCAGAAGATATTGATATCAACACATAGAAGTCTAGGTAAGGTTGAGAATCTTGAAGATTTGTAGCTAGTATATGACTGTAACACTACTTATCCCAAAAGATTAATTTGACTGGTTCCATCACTTTGTTGACACATTCTGTAATGACCCTCTTGGTCATTTCTGTGTCTTGCCTTCTGTGTGTCATTTAGAGCGTTCCTGTAGCGACCCCAAGTCATTTATGACTTGCTGGGACTGACAGTTCGGTCACCTGGTCGTTCGTTTGGTCTTGGTGTGAGTTTTTGTGTTTTGGAGCTTATGAACTTTGAACGATCATTTTCGATCAAAAGTTCAAGAAGATGACATCGGAATCCAATTCTGACGATTCCATCAGCTCCGAAAGGGTCATTTTAAGCTAGTAGCATGGTCGACATGACTCCCAAGGTTTTCAGTGTGAGTCGGTGTGATTAGGCGTTTTAACCTTTGAATTTTGGCTTAAGTTTGACTTTGGTCAACATTCTGAGTAAACGCGCTCGGATTAGAATTCCGTCAGTGCAGTTAGCTCCGGAATGTCGAGTTTGGTCTAGATTAACCCTTCTTTTGCGTCTCGAGGTTTTCGATATCTTTCCGAGCCCTTTTGTGAGTTTTGACTTAAAATGACTTTTGGAAGTGGGATCCACTTTTTATCGAAATGACCTCTGATGGAAATTTCGACTGCGCCGTTGAGTCTGGAATATCGAA
>JAJONZ010001704.1:0-63205 GCA_029582445.1 Solanum paucissectum | reverse complement strand
TGAAAGTGCAACTCAGCCTAAAAATAATATTAATACTGATATTTCAGAGATTGAACAGTTGAATGATGGAACTGTTAAAATAAGATTTTCTAATAATAGTATTCCTGATAGTAATAGTATGTCCTCTAGACTTACTAGATCTAACTCTTCTTATATATCTCCTATTGATTATATTGTTCAAGCTCCTTCGAGAGCATCTACTTCTCAAATTAGGGAAACTTATAGATGTGATAATATAAGAATTGATAAAGATAATATTGCCAGAGCTATTCCTGATTTAGATATAACTGAATCAGAACTTGATTTTCCTGATGGATTAACTCAATAATGTTTTCTAATGACAGACAAAATTATTGATTTTAGTCCGGGTTCTCCGGAAAGGGCTCGTATCGCTAAGGACTTCCAGCGGAAAAAATGGAAACCTTTTAGAAAATGATTTTTTAAATATTTTAATAAAAATGAACAACTTGAATTTCAAGAAGAATTTTATAAAGATATTATAGAATCTGAAATAAATCGTCTTATAGCGTTTATTCCTTGGTTCATGTGTAAGCATGTACATAATTATATTTCTATGCTTGAGAGAGATTTTACTTTAAGTAATGGGGAAATTACTAGGTCAGTTTTTCCTCCTCAACAATCTTTCCAGATCAATAAAAATGAAAAGGTTGTAAATTTTAATGCTTTTTCAAAATTATTTGAAAATGATACGGCTCTTATGACTGTAAATCATGTGAATGCTATTATAAAACAGCAAAACTATGCCAATATTTATGTGAGCATTTTAGGAGAGCATATTATCTCTTTGCATGAGAAAGTTGATAAATTGATTTCCTTATTACCTACTAAATCTAAAGGTAAGGAAAAGATTGTGCATAACAGCCCCCGCCTGATATAGAGGACTTCAAGATTAAGGATTACTCGGAGCTCGAAAACTTTCTTGAAAAGAAATTTAAAGGGAGTAGAGCTCAACCGATTAATATGGAGAATTTTGAAGAAGGAGAACCCAGCCATAATAATGAGATTAATAAAATTTCAGAGAGATATGCTAGAAAGCCTGTCCAAAGGATGTTCTACTATCCTAGGCCAACTCCCCAGGATGTCTTGTTAGAAGAACATGAACATATTATAACTAATAGTTATAATGGCAAGGAAATCTATGAATGGAACATAGATGGTTATACTGACCGACAGATCTATACAACAATGCATAGGATGCTGATGTATAGCACTATTTGTAAAACAAATAAAAATAGTGATAAGACTATTGCAGATATGATTACTGCAGGTTTCACAGGCCAGTTAAAAGGTTGGTGGGACAATTACCTCAATCTTGAACAAAGAGATAAGGTTCTTCAAGCGGTAAAACAAGAAGGAGAACAATTTACACAGAACGCAGTTTATACACTAGTTCTGAATATTATAGAACATTTTTCTGGTAGATGGTCTGATAATAGTGAGACTATCAGAACGTTACTCCAAAACCTCCGATGTAAAACTCTTACATCGTTTAGATATTATAAGGATGTTTTCTTATGCAGGGTTATGGAATTACCTGAGTGTAATAGCACTCATTGGAAATCAAAGTTTATAGACGGGTTACCTAACCTATTTGCTGAAAGAGTTAGGAAAGCCATCAGAGGTGATAACCATAGTATCAATTACGATAATTATACATATGGTAAGTTGATTAGTGCTTGTGTGCAAGAAGGACTTGCATTATGCAACGAAATTAAGCTGAATCAACAGCTTAAAAGACATCGCCTGACTGAAAGAAAACAATTAGGAGAATTTTGTGAGCAATTTGCTTTTGATATACCTAAGCAAAAATCTAAACAAAAGGATGAGGATTCTCATTCTAAAAAGAAAAAGAAGTCTTCCATAAAGGATTATGAAAAATGGAAGAAAGGCAAAATTGATAAAAAGTTGAGAAGGGCCGAAGAAGGGAAAGGAGATTCTTCTAAAAGAAGAAAAAAGTATCGAGATAAAAGATCTGATACTTTCCATAAATGTGGAAGATATGGTCACTATGCAAAGGATTGCAGAGTCAAGGAAAAGATTAAAAATTTTGATCTAGATGACAATCTCAAAGACTCTCTTTATAAGATTATGCTTAATTCTGACTCGGAGAAATCAGAATTCAGTTATAGTAGTAATGAAGAATCTTCTTCGACAAGTGAGGATCTAAAAGCTCTTCAACATGAATACCTTACAGCTGAGGATGAATGTTCACCCTGCCAGCAAAGTTTAATTTGTGAGAAAAACCTGAATGAGGAAGATAATCTTTATAAGATCTATGAGCAATTCAAAGAAATGAGTCTCAATGTCATTGATAATGACAAAGTTCTTGAGCTATTACAAGATATTAAAGATCCAGAGGTAAGAGCTCAAATTATTGATAAAATCAGCCATTCGCCTGAAAAGAAGAAAAATCTTATCCCGGAAGAAATCCCTTCCATTGATGGTTCATATACCATGACAGAAGTTAAAAAACTTCTCTTAGAAAGAAGAAACCTTTCTAGCTCTCCTACTACTATTAGTGATTTAAAAGGTGAGATTAAAATCTCAAAGAGGACATTATTAAACTCAAAGAGAAGAATGTCGTGATAGAGGTAAGACTTGATGCTTTTCAAACACTCCATGAATTAGGTAATGCCTCGGAATCATCTTCTTCTCTTGAAGGTGAAAATGATAGCCTAGAGTTTTTTAAAAACCTTCCTTTAAAAAATGATAAAAAGGATTTTCTATTTAGTCTTAAAGCTTTTACTTCCCAAAAGTTTTATACGAAAATTACTCTTCTTATTGATTATAATTATAAAAAAGAGTTTATAGCCCTTATTGACAGTGCTGCTGATTTAAATTGTATTCAAGAAGGCCTCATACCTTCTAGGTATTTTCATAAAACTACACATAGCCTCCGTTCTGCTAATGGAAGCAAAATGAATATCGAATTTAAATTACCTAAGGCTTTTATTTGCAGAGGTAAAAGTTGTGTACCGCAAAGTTTTGTTTTAGTAAAAGATATTACTAACCAAATTATTTAGGGAGTACCTTTCATAAATGATATTTTCCCACTTACCCATTGGGATAACAATAAAATTATTGGTACTTGGAACAACAAACCTTTTATAATGGAATTTGTCACAAAACCTTTTACTAGAATGATAAATGATTTAACTGCTAAATTGATTTCCAAAAACAACCAAGTTAGTTTCCTAAAACAAGAAATCAATAGTATAGAAATTGATCAGTTTTTACAAAATCCTAAATTACAGGAAAAAATTGTCTATCTAGCTAACCAATTCTCTATTGATATATGTGGAGATCACCCTAATGCTTTTTGGAATAGGAAAAAGCATGTTGTAAGTATTCCTTATGAAGATGACTTCAGTGAGGATAATATCCCTACTAAAGCAAGGCCTTGCCAGATGAACTTAGAATATCTGGAATTATGCAAAGTAGAAATCAGCTCTTTACTCCAAAAAGGCCTCATTAGGCACTCAAGGTCACCATGGTCTTGTACAGCCTTTTATGTTAATAAACATGCTGAACAAGAAAGAGGAGCCCCCAGACTGGTGATAAATTATAAACCTCTCAATAAAGCTCTTAAATGGGTCAGGTATCCTATTCCTAATAAAAAGGATTTACTTTATAGAGTCTATGATGCTATTATAATTTCTAAGTTTGATTTAAAATCAGGTTATTGGCAGATTCAAATTTCTGAATTAGATAGATACAAAACTGCTTTTAATGTACCTATGGGGCAATACGAATGGAATGTCATGCCCTTTGGATTAAAAAATGCTCCGTCTGAATTTCAGAAAATTATGAATGATATATTCATACCTTACAGTAATTTTATAATTGTTTACATAGATGATATCTTAGTCTTTTCAAAAAATATTGAAACTCATTTTAAACATCTAGACTTATTTAAAAAAATTGTAATACAAAATGGTTTAGTTTTATCTCAACCAAAAATGTCTTTGTTCAAAACTAATGTTAGATTCCTTGGTCATAATGTTGAAAGAGGAAATATTAGTCCTATAAATAGGAGTATCGAGTTTGCTTCTAAGTTCCCTGATATTATTACTAACAAAACTCAATTACAGAGATTTCTTGGAAGTCTTAACTATGTTGCTCCTTTCATAAAAGATCTTGCTCAGAATACTGCTATCTTATATGATAGACTTAAAAATAATCCTAAAGCTTGGTCTGAAAATCATACAGAGGCTGTTAAAAGGATTAAGGATAAGGTTAAAAACCTTCCCTGTCTCACACTAGCCAATCCCACATGGGATAAAACTGTTGAGACTGATGCTTCGGATATAGGTTATGGAGGAATCTTGACTCAATATTGTCCTGATAACAAACGTCATTTTATCGTCCAATTTTATTCTGGAAAATGGAATCCTGCCCAAAAAAATTATGCCACGGTAGCAAAAGAAATCTTAGCTATTGTGAAATGTGTCCTCAAGTTTCAAGGAGATCTTTACAATCAAAAGTTCATTATAAAAACAGATTGCCAAGCAGCGAAATTCATGTTCAAAAAAGATTGCAAACATGATGTTGCTAAACAAATGTTTGCTAGATGGCAAGCTTTATTAGCACCTTTTGATTTTGATATTGTTTATAAAAAGGGTGAAGAAAATAATCTTCTAGATTTTCTTACCAGAGAATATTTAAACTAATTAGTTTCTTGATTTACAGGATGAGACCATCATGGCCCCCTCCTTCCAGAAGGGGTAGAGGAAGAGTTAATCCAGGAAGAGGAGGTCATATCCTAGCTCAGCATGGAAATAGACAACTTATTTCTGGCAATATTGCTAGCAGCAGTAGTGTTGATACAGACCACCCAATGTATAAAGAAATCATGGATTTCATGAAATCCAAAAGGGAAACAGACAAAAGCCCCCCATCATATTCATCGGCTCTTACAGAAGAAGAGAACACCGAGGTGTTTGATTTGAATGAAAAAAGAGAGATTATACTCCTCTTAGAAAATAGTGATATGAAATGAAAAAATGAGCCATGGCAAATAATGTCAAGGTATTTGGATACAGTATGTTATACAACATCCACTTATAAATACAGGATGAATTATGAGATAATATTATCGGCAACAGGGTCATGTGAATTCCAACATTTCTACCCTGCAAATACAAGAAAAGTTTATAACTTTTCCAAATTCATCATAAAGAAAATTATAACTCCTGAAGAATGGGGAATGAGTCCTCTAAAGAAATTGGATTATATCCACCCAGAGCAAAAAATGGCTGTGAAATATAACTATTGGGATTATGTGGAAGGCTTTAATAAAGCATTATTATATGAAAATTCTAATAGAAAACATTCGTGGTTTATCAAAATATGTTCTAATAATTTTGGTAAACAAATTCCAAATTGGTTTTGCAGATGGTGGACATTATATGGTCCTTCTATAAAGATACTACCTGAAGATTATAAGAAACTCTACTCAGAATGGATCGATGTATCTCCAACACTTATAAGTCTACAAGAAGATGATATCTTCTTCGAAGGAATGTCAGTCATGTATTTCTTCATTGAATTTTCAATTCCTTGGATCATGAAGTGGTCAATAGGAGTTAATACAACTCCTGAAGGATTCCCGTGTTTACAGAGAACCTTTTATACAAAGTTTTGGAACAAAATGATCCACAAAGATCTTGAAGGAAAAATTCAAGGCCAAGAAACATTGGATTTAATAAATAAAACTATTGGCAATTATTATATTATTGCTGCTAAGCCACAGGAGGGATTTAGTCCATTCCAGCAAATTAGCAGGAAAATTCAAATGAAAAAGGGATTAATTTCAAAGTCCGAAGCCATAGCATTATACATGGAAGAGGTAAAAAAGGACTTAATGAGAAATCTTGATCTAGAGATTAAAGATGATAGCTCCATGATTTCAGCCAGTCATACAAATGATGAAGATGATGTCCCATGCCCTGCTGGAGAAGGACAAGAAGTTGATGATGACGAGGAGGATATTGAAATCATTATGCAAAGATATCAAAAAGAAATAGAAGAAATGGAAGAATCGTCCACGTCTGCAAAAGAGGCAAAGGGAAAAAACAAGATAGATTCTTGAATAAAGATGAAGACAAACAACTTTTATAAAGTAAAGGAATGCTTTTATAAAGTAAAATAAAGCATGACCTTTAAATAAAGTAAAGGTCTTTTTACTATTTAGGCCACTTATGTTTGCCGGCCTTTTGTTTTTGTTTGATTCCTTTTGTTCCCACCTTCTCGTCTATATGAGAGAAGGATTAGTGTATTAGAGAGGCAGGTTTTAGAAAACTCTCTCTCTCACTCTCTATCGTTTGTAATATTTTCAGAGTGAATAAAAGTTTGCAATTTCGTTTGGTACATCCTAGAGTGGTTTAGCGTTTTAAGGTACTATACTGGTCTCTTATTTTTCTATTCATATTTCTTATTTTGATATTCAGCCTATGATAGGCTAATTTACTGTGTAGAACTTTAACATACTAAGTTACTATAATGGCTTGGCGAGTAAGAATTGTTTGAACAATCAAATGTAAGGTCAATAAGATAAGCCAGTCAGGTTCATAAAAGATCGCTGAAATAATCCGTTGGATTACCCATGTGAAGGGCGGACCAGGGCGGACCCGGATAGTAAGGATTTTTATGAATCTAGACAGGAATTATCTGTGTTATAAAGGTTCCTTATACATTGATTGGTCGATCGATCCGACCAAAATGGAGGAAAAACTGACCTAGTAATTTCCCCATTGCTTAAAGTAAAATCTCTCTCAAGCATAGAAATATAATTATGCACATGCTTACACATGAACCAAGGGATAAAAGCTATAAGACGATTTATTTCAGAATCAATAATATCTTTATAAAATTCTTCTTGAAATTCAAGTTGTTCATTTTTATTAAAATATTTGAAAAACCATTTTCTAAAAGGTTTCCATTTTTTTCGCTGAAAATCTTTAGCTATACGAGCCCTTGCCGGAGAACCTGGACTAAAATCAATAATTTTGTCAGTCATCAGAAAATATTATTGAGTTAATCCATCAGGAAAATCAAGTTCTGATTCAGTTATATCTAAATCAGGAATAGCTCTGGCAATATTATCTTTATCAATTTTTATATTATCACATCTGTAAGTTTCCCTAATTTGGGAAGTGGATGCTCTTGAAGGAATTTGAACAATATAATCAATAGGAGATATATCTAGTAAATCTAGAGGATAAACTATTGCTATCATGCATACTAGTATTATTAGAAAATCTCATTTTAACAGTTCCATCATTCAACTGTTCAACCTCTGAAATATCAGTATTAATATTATTTTTAGGCTGAGTTGCACTTTCAATAACACATTCTTGTGGGAAATCAATTTCTTCCCACTTAATCGGCCTTCTAGTGACAACTTTAGATTTGTCAAAATTGGTTTCTATTAAAATAATTTCATTTTTAAAATCAATCATTTTGCACATAGGATTTAAAGTGTGAAGAAATTTATAATAAATCCTATAACAAATGCAAATAACCTCGGTACCAGGTATATAATCATAACCATTAAGCTTAATATTAAGCATAAGAGCACTCACAGAATTATCATCTTGTAAAGACATCTGTAGATTAGGATAAACATTAAAATAAACAGATCCATACGCCAGACTAGTTTGAATGGTTCCTATAAGAGATTTCTTCTAGTTATAATTTCTACCATCTCGGAGGACTGCTATAAAACTCTCAAGTAGACCACGTAAAGTAAGGGGTATCAAAGCCAGCTTTATAGTAATTATAGGTGTTAT
Source organism: Solanum paucissectum (assembly GCA_029582445.1). Lineage (NCBI taxonomy): Eukaryota > Viridiplantae > Streptophyta > Magnoliopsida > Solanales > Solanaceae > Solanum > Solanum paucissectum. The sequence goes on along the minus strand of JAJONZ010001704.1, from coordinate 55,394 downwards.
AGTTCTACACTTCTTATTTTTAATGAATATCATTAAAAAGAAATGTACTGTTAAGAACAGCAAGAAAGAGGAGTATAATATACCCCAACACCTAGACCTTCTTAATAAATGGACTATTCCTAAGATTGCTCCCAGAATCATATATCAGATGGGTACTTTTGAGAAATTAGGTCTTAAACAGGTAGTTTATACATGGAAGAGGTAAAAAAGGACTTAATGAGAAATCTTGATCTAGAGATTAGAGGATAAACTATTGCTATCATGCATATTAGTATTATTAGAAAATCTCATTTTAACAGTTCCATCATCCAACTGTTCAACCTCTGAAATATCAGTATTAATATTATTTTTAGGCTGAATTGTAATAATAATAATAATAATAATAATAATAATAATAATAAACAGACAAACAAATCAACTCCAAAATAATAATTAACTAAGAAAAAATCAACAATTAAAAAACAGTCAATATATTATCAAACTAACTAAACATTAAAATAACAAAGCATAGTTAAAATATAAACAAAACAGTGGACAAATATATAAGAAAAACACATGAAAACAGGGGCCAAAGAAGATCACCTTTTATTGGGTTCTCCGTACAGATCTGCGATGTGGCTGGCTCGCCGGAGTGCGTGAGGGCTCTCTTTTCTGATATATTGAGCGTGAACACCTGAAAATGAAACAAAATCATAAAGGGGAGAGGGGAAGGGAAAACGGTGGTTCAATGGTGGTTTCAAGTGATGGGTCTGTTGTTGTTGGCGTTTCATCAAAAAACTTCGCCGAAAAATGTTTTAATGGAATTTGGACATAAATTTATATCAAAGGATAGCCCTTGAAGAGCTCTACACATCTATGTATAGGGTTTTGGATGGGAATTACCGGAACTTCGTAAATCTAAAGAAACAAATGAAGATTTATGTTTGATTTTTCTTAGATCTACGGAGTTTGGCTATGAATAAGGATGAATGATTTGCAAATTTGTGTAGAGGAGGGTGAAAGGAAAAAATTGTATATTTTGGAGATTTTTCCGGCTAAGGGTGGTGGACTCGTCGAATTCCAATAAGCTTGTCACCGGAAATTATGAACACTCCGAGCAATTTCAAAAGAGATCTCCCTCTCCTTAAAAATCTGAAAAATATTCTCTTTAAAATAATTCCACCACCTTTTTTTAAAACTTTTTCTTCCTACCTTTCCCCCCTTTTTCTTTCCACTTTTTCTTACTTTTCCCCCCACCTATTTTTTGACCTAATCAAAACATATATAGGAAAATAATTTTGCAATGGGCTCAAATTGCGGGTTTGAGATTATGGCCCAAAATCATCGGTCAATCTGTGTATGTAAATTTTATCCGTATTTGAATGAATTTCTAGATTGTGCAAAATATCAAAACAAATATTAACAAATGTAACAAATAAAATGAATATAAAAAAAAATATAATTAACGTAACCAATGACATGTAAAAATGTAATTTTAAAATTAACTGATAAAAAATCATAAATTTTGATAAATAAGGATAGTTCTCGATAACCTTATTTAAAATTATAAAAAAAATTATGTTGAACTATTAAATAAATAAAACTTAAAAGTTACGAATTTTAAAAATGTCAGGCCAAAATTGGGTGTCAACAGCGAGTAGTCACATGCTATGGCCGGTACGCCTCCATTGACTCAGTGTTTTGTGCATCCTGGTGTATCAGCTTCATCTACAGCTGCAACTAGTGCTACACCAGATGATGAGATGTCTGCTCTAGCTCTTGGCTGGAAGGACATACTTGGTAGAGTCATGATTGAGCCGGATGGATCATCGTAAGTTTGTTTTGTTATCTACTTGTTAGTTTATTTTATTTATTTTTTATACTTTAATATATTATTCATGAACTAACATATTTATTATGTGTTTTGCAGGTGGCATCCTGCAAAGGATGCTACCCGGGCTTTAAAAGACTGTGTTAGAAGACTTTATACACATGCTTATCACTTTTGGAGCGAGATTCCAAACAGTATACGCCATGTGATGTTTAATGAATTTAAGGTATATATTTTTTAGTTAAGTTTAGTATACTTTACTTTTTTTACTATCGATCTAATTAACGCTATTCAAAAAATTTGCCAGACTATGTGTAGTTGGGAGTCGAGGTACAATTTGGTCATTGTGACTACATTTGAGAGGAGGGCATCGCCAGACTGTCTAGCTGGCTAAAGAAAGTTCGGGATACAGATCAACGTCCGGGTTGGATGTTGCCTCATATTTTTATGAATTGTGTCTGTATTGGAACACAGATAAGTTTAAGGTAATGTCAGAACAAGCCAAAAAGGCTAGAGGCAATCTTAAGGGTGGCTCGTTGCACACCGGAGGTGCGAAGACCGTTGGAACAATTACAAGAGAGATGGTAAGTTCTAATTCAAACTTTTAAATAAATAATTAGTTGATTCATATATATCGTTATAAATTTTAATTTTTATTTATAGAAAAAAGAATTGGGGTGCACACCCATTGGATCGGAGGTTTTCAAGAAGACTCATGTGAAAAAGAAAGAAAATGAATCGGATCCGGATGTGTGGGTGGAGGAAAGGGTCGAACAAACTTTTGTAAGTTATTTAATATGAATAATATATATTAATAGTGAATATATTTATGATATGTATATATATTGATGCCAAATTTTATATTTAATATGCAGAATGAGTTTCATCAGTACGTCGCTGAGAATCTAGATAGTTCGGTCCAAATGACACCTGAACTGTCCACCCCAATTTGGACAGAAAAGGTGGTAGGGGGCACACACAAAGGTAAAGTTTATGGTCTAGGCTCTCGAAATGATGTAAGACAACTACAGTCAGGCTTATAAGGTATTGAATCATCACGTCAAGCCGAGGCACTTGACAGTGTTCAGATTGCTGCTATGTCGGCTCAAATAGCACAACTTACATCGGCACTGGCAGAGTCGAAGCGGAGAAGAGTAGCTGAACAACAAAGCATGATTGAGACCGTTCAGCAAATCAAAGAACAAGTGTTGAACCTCGCTTGTCGACCTACTACTTCGACTCCCAAGGACACCGATGACAGTAGTGAGGAGGATGAGGATGATTTTGTAGATGCCACTTCCTAGGTTTAGGTCTCTTTTAATTTATGAACTTTTTGAAATTTTGAAACGAATTTTGAAAGACTTCATAAGTCTTTAAATTGTGATTTAGATATTTTTGAATGTTAATTTAAGTTTATTGTTTTAAGTTTGTGTAGCTTGTTTATAGTGTTGTGTGTTTGATTGGGCTGATTTCAATTGCATTTGCAGGTGGACAACAGAAACTGTCAGTTTCTGCTGTCAAAAAAATTGCAGAAAAAGCGACGGACTGGGTGGTTTTGTCTGTCGCTTTTCTGGGTTTTATTTTTAAAAATAACCCAGAAAAGCGATGGACAATGTCCTTTAGTCCGTCGCTTTTCTGGATTTTTCAAAAAAATAATTTCCAGAAAAGCGACAGACAGGGTCCTTTAGTCTGTCGCTTTTCTGGGATTTTCAAAAATAAATTTCCAGAAAAATGACGGACTACGTCGCCTTTTGGAAATTAAAAAATATTGAAAATTAAAAAAAAGCGACGGAGTCCATCGCTTTTGTTAAAAAAAAATTCTGAAAAAAATAGTCAAAAAGCGACGCAGTCCGTCACTTTTTGAAAAGCGTAGACTTAAAAAGCAACGAACATGACTGCGTCGCTTTTTTGGTCAAAAGCGACGCAGTCCATCGCTTTTGGCCGTCATTTTTCAGCAGTTTTTTAGTAGTGCCAGGTAAGCGTTTATGGAGGTAATAATTTCAATTTTAAACAGTTTAGGGGGGGGGGGTGATAGGACCCCATGAACTTGAAGTATGTAGTTGGAAATTCGAATATAGGTTGGGAGGATTTGGCCATTTTCTCATAAAATATATGAAAGAAAAAACACAAGTGTTAAATTTATCAAACTTATAATATTTTCTCTGATCCTTCACGACACACAAACTCCAAACTATTCTTTATCAAATAATACACAATCTTGCTCTCAACGTTAAAGACCACAATCAACACTGCATCTCATTTTTACTTTTAATTGATTTTTCAAGTAAATATCCTATCAAAATAAATGAATGTAAAAAAAATAAAGTAAAGAACAAACTATCACAAAACTAAAGTTGAATAGAAAGAAATTTACCTTTCTTATATGCCCTTAAAGCTATATACTTTCTTCACACTTTCAGTGATGGGTTGCTATTGAATTAAATTTTTGATTTCCAGATATATATGGCACATTAAAATAAACACTTTGTTTCATCGCAAAATGTTAGTTCCACAAAGAATGTTATGTTACTAAAAATAATTTAACTTTCAAATTCTCCTTTTATCTCTTATTATATAATTTAGAAAAAATGCATATGTACCCCCAACCTATGCTCGAAATCCCAAAGACACACTTATACTATACTAAGGTCCTATTACCCCCGAACTTATTTTATAAATAATTTTCTACCCCTTTTCGGCCTACGTGGCACTATCAACCAGATAGTTTGAAAAAATTATCAACACGTGCTGGGCCCAGAAGATAGTGCCACGTAGATCGAAAAGAGGTAAAAAATTATTTATAAAATAAGTTCGGGGAGGGGGGGGGTAATAGGACCTTAGTATAGAATAAGTGTCTTTGAGATTTCGGGCATAGATTGAGGGTACTTATGCATTTTTCCTATAATTTACAACCACACACATATCTAAGGATTGTTTCAGCCACATGTTTTAAAAAATAATTAAAAAATAATGTGTCAAATCAAACGGCGCCACATAAAATAAAATGTAGGGAATTTATTCATTATAATGACTAAGATAACATCATATTTTCTCATGGTATAAAATTTTTGGGCTCTTTCATTATAGTATAAAAGCAATCAATGACCTGTTGTCTTTCATCTTGTTCAACTCAATGTAGTATAGAGTTGTGATAGCTTTTGCTGAGACAAAATTCCAACATGACCCTTTTAGGGGTAAAACAATTCACACACAAACACAAAAATTGTAAGATCATAGATAAATATGGAAGAAAAAATGTAAGTGTTAAAGTTAATCAAACTTAAAGTATTTTCCTTTATCCTCCACAGAGTTAATATCTTAAAAGGTCTGTGAACTATGAGAAATTATCTAACAAAGACGTTAAACTTGTTTTGTATCAATAAAATCACTCAAGTTGAGACTTTTATTTTAAAAACCGCTCAACTTAAGACTTTTATCTATAAAAATTACTCAACTACATTTTTCATTAAAACAAATTTTATATGACAATTTTTTTTATGTCATATAATTATAATTATGAACTCCACAAACAAACAAAATTATAAAATCTATTTATTTTGGAAGGAACTTTTAAGTCTCAACTCTATGTGACCAGAAAGGAACGTAAATCTGATCTCATTATACACAAAATTCAATGAGCTGCCTGAGTAATTAGGATCAGCCACTACATAACGATAAGCAACAGCAAAGTACGAAAATAAAGATGCCAAGAAAGATAGCAAAAAATCTTGGTAATTCATTATCTTTGAATAAGACGTCAATTGAGATCGAATTTGTTGAAAAATTCGCCCGATTTGTTCAAACTGATGGCACAGAACAAGAGAGGAAAAAATTGGTGTAAAAATAATAGATTTTATAATATTATTTATTTGTAGAGTCCATGATTACATTACATAAAAAATATTTAATATGCCATGTAAAATATATTTTAATGATAAATGTAGGTGAGTGAATGTTAAGATAAAAACCTTAAGTTAAGTGATTTTATTGATACAAAACAAAGTTGAATGACTTTGTTAGAATAATTTCTCATAGTTCAGTGATCTTTTAAGATATTAACTCTGTGGAGGATAAAGGAAAATACTTTAAGTTTGATTAAGAGAAAAGACATAAAGTCACCAATATTGAAGTTGTCCCGAATTTTCAAAAAGACATCTTAACTTTGCAGGTGTCCTATTACCCCACGAAATCATCTAAATCCTCAATAAATAAACCATTTTGATTAATTTTAACACCACTCATATTGTCACGAAATATGGGTGCATGAAGGGGTCTTGATACAGCTTCAGACCAACGTAAAATTGTCATGTGGCACTCCCAATTTGACTTATTTTGAAAAACTCCCATAAAAATTTATGTATTAATTTTTTTTTACCTTTATTAGGAATAGTTTTTATTTTTTCAAATCTTTTTTCTCATCTTCCCTACCATCACTAGCTTATCCATATTTCTTGGGGCATCCATGTCTTCCTTCATTTTTTTTTCCTTTTTTTCTTTTTTTCTTTTTTGTTTTATGGCCATTGTTTTTTAAAAAAAAACTAATGTTGTTGTGTTCATTCCTATTTTTTTTAATAACAAATTAGTTTAGTAATTTTTTCCTCCTACAAATCAAAATTGGGATTTTGGAGCAATGAAACTATGGAAAACTTGATTTGGGAGTAAGGAGTTGGAGAAGGTGGTGATTTAAACTTCAGATTTTGACTTGGTGATATTTTGAGTATTTGGATTTTGATTATTTGACGGTGTTTATTTTCATTAATAAATTATTTGGTGGTAGTTTAACAAATAATTGGTAGTGTTATTGCGAAATCAGTCCCGCCACAATGGGATTGATGATTGTTGCATCAATGATAAAGGAATGGCTACTTGAAGAACACAAGTTGAGGCGAAGAAGAAAGAGAACAAGAAAAAAAAAAGAAAAAAAAAAGCAAAGAAATTAAATAAAAATAATTAAAAATTACTTTTAACACCTGTCAAGTGACTATTAGTGCGTGACTTATAAATATTTTTGTATAAATGGTATTGGGTGAAAAATGGGTATACATACTATTTTGAAGTTGTTCAATGGGATAATAGGACACCCGCAAAGTTAAAGTGTCTTTTTAAAAATTCGGAACAACTTCAATGGTTACTTTATGTCTTTTCTCTTTGATTAACTTTAACACTTACATTGTTTCTTCCATATTTATCTATGATCTTACAATTTCGGGACAATGCATATGTACCCCCAACCTATGCTCGAAATCTCAGAGACACATTTATAGTATACTAAGGTCCTATTACCCCCGAACTTATTTTATAAATAATTTTCTATCCCTTTTCGGCCTACGTGGCACTATCAACCAGATAGTTTGAAAAAATTATCAACACGCGCGGGGCCAGAAGATAGTGCTACGTAGGCCAAAAAAGGGTAGAAAATTATTTATAAAATAAGTTTGGGAGAGTAATAGGACCTTAGTATAGTATAAATGTGTCTCTGAAATCTCGGATATAAATTGGGGGATACTTATGCATTTTCCCTACAATTTTTGTGCTTGTGTGTGATTTGTTTTACCCCTAAAAGGGTCATGTTGGAATTTTGTCTCAGCAAAAGCTATCACAACTCTAAACTACATTGAGTTGAACAAAATGAAACATTTGTCAAGACAACAGGTCATTGATCGCTTTTATACTATAATGAAAGAGCCCAAAAATTATATACCATGAGATTATGACGTTATCTTAGTCATAATTAATAAATTTCCTTCATTTTATTTTATGTGGTACCGTTTGATTTGACACGTTATTTAAAACAAATAAAATTGAAACTTGTGGCTGAAACAATCCTTAGATATGTGTGTGGTTATAAATTATATAATAAGGGATAAAAGGAGAATTTGAAAGTTAAATTATTTTTAGTAACATAACATTCTTTTTGGAACTAACATATTGCGTTGAAACAAAGTGTTTATTTTAATGTGCCATATATATTTGGATAAAAAGAAATCAAATATTTAATTCAATAACAACTCATTACAGAAAGTGTGAAGAAAGTAAATAGCTTTAAGGGCATATAAGTAAATTTCTTTCTATTCAACTTTAGTTTTGTGATAGTTTGTTCTTTACTTTATTTTTTTTACATTCATTTATTTTGATAGGATATTTACTTGAAAAATCAATTAAAAGTAAAAATGAGTCGGGTGTTATGCAGTGTTGATTGTGGTCTTTAACGTTGAGAGGAGATTGCGTATTATTTGATAAAGAATAGTTTGGAGTTTGTGTGTCGTGAAGGATCAGAGAAATTATTAAAGTTTGATAAATTTAACACTTGTATTTTTTTCTTTCATATATTTTATGAGAAATGGCCAAATGCCCCCTAACCTATATTCGAATTTCACAACTACATACTTTAAGTTCACGGGGTTCCTATTGTTGGAAAAAATGATGATCACACCCAGGATAATGTCCAAACGAAATAGCAATAGGAAGAGAGTAACAACACACCAAATATTAAAATGGGGTAAATATGATACCCAAATAAGTAATACAATAATATTGATGAAAAACTTTGTAGTGTCAAAAGACTACTACTCAACACTCTTTTATTTCTTATGTCACGACCCGAGCCTACACCCTAGATGTGACTGGCATTCGAGAATCATTTCTGGTCCCCAAGCGAACCCTCATCCTGGCTGACTACAAGCGGGAGACTAACTCAAGCACACAAAGCTTAAAAACTGAATAAAATTCATGAAACTTACAAATATTTAACTCAAATGAATAACTCTGAATACAAATAGAATATTCAACTAGCCAACAATAGGAAACTCAAGTCTTTAATACATTTAATAAGATAAATGAAACAGACTTCTCAAACTCTACTATCCATCTATGAAGCCTCTAACTGACAAAGATGGAAGTCGGGACAAGACCCACGACATTCTAACAACTGATATAACTGAAAAGTAAATGAAATCCTCCGAAAGCAAGAAGGCTCACCATAGCTAACTCGAACTCCATGTGGTATCAACGAAGCTCCTGTTGATGATCCCGAATACCTGAATCTGCATCATGAAAGGATGCAGGCCAAATGACTCAGTACATGGAGTGTACGGGGGAATTCTAAAGCATAACATAAGCTTGAAACTTGATAAAAAGGGGAACATACTTACCTCTTATCAAACTTACTCAACTCAAGGAATACTCAAAACTACTCAAACTTACTCAACTCAGAAGTACTCAAGGATAAGATACTCAACTCAAGGAATACTCAAAACTACTCAAACTTACTCAACTCAGAAGTACTCAAGGATAAGATACTCAACTCAGTAATAAGGTTCTCAACTCAGTGAAACTCAACAATAAGGTACTCGACACAATGAAGCACAGATCAACTCAAGATACTCAACTCGAAGGTACTCAACTCAAGATACTCAACTCGAAAGACTCAACTCATGATACTCAAGGATCAAGCAATAGTACAAAGATGCAATATATATGGAAAGCACTACTACAAAAATGACTTTAGCGACAATTATTTTGCGGCAATAAGCAAATGGCCGCTAATGCATTCATGTGAGGCAATATATTAGCGGCTAATGTATAATGGCCATGAAAACGTACACTTTTTGTGGCAATTCGAAAAATAGCCGCCAAAAAGCCTTTTTTTTCTAAAAATAAAAACTCCTACTTTCTCTAAATTATTTATTTTCCCGCCATTCTCCAAATTCTGAAAAAAAGAACTCCTAGGCAATAAAGAAAATATTACAAATAATAATGGAAAAATTACAGAAATCCCATCTTTTAGTTTACTTATTACTATTATCTCCTATAAGTTTTATAAATTTCCAAAATCCCTCATTTTCGCGTATCAGATTAATGCATCAGCGCTTATACTATTGTATCTCGCGCATCAGATTAGTGTATCATGTATAAAATGTACATCAGATTAGTGTATCATGTATAAAATGTAATGTATCTTACTTAACAATTAATGTATCTCGCGCATTAGATTAATGTATCAACGCTTACATTATTGTGTCCGTTTTGAGGGATTTCTATAATTATAAACTTTTAAGGGATAAATTGTAGTTTTGCCTTAAAAGCATGTGATTTCTGTAATTTGCCAATAATAAAACTCTCTTGTACGCTAATAAGGAAAAAAATTCTAAAAATATCTCCCACACACATAAGGATTCTGCATCCTAAATCGCTTAGAGTTGGGACGTCCTGCGCACCATATATTCATTCATAGCAGCAGCGACCATCCATCAACTACGTCCATATATTGAATCGAAACAGCTACTTCCAAGAACAACGAAAATTTCAATCGCAGCAACTACGTCCAAGAACAACGAAAATTTCAAGTTGGTATGTCTCTCCCCTCCACTCCTCTGTTTCTATCACATTTTATTACCCCTGTTGCTTTGTCGTTGAGAATTTAACCATATAGTTTATTTTCTAGTATGTTCATTATATTTACGCATTAACGGGAAGAAAAATAGAAAATACACTTAAAGAATTGATTAATATTTAGGTATTAACTGTGATTTCCAAGTGATTCGATATTCCTAAAAGTATCAGTTTTGTGTTTTTTATCTCTGGCTGCTACTATTTTGAATGCAATTGATTGAATCGATTCCTCTGTTAGTATACATTAAGGCGTATGACTGTTATATTAAGGCATGTGATTGTTAATTATTAAGGCGAGTGACTTTCAGATTATTCTAGCATAATCACAATAGAATCCATAAACAAGCTCTTGATATTGAATTATGTTAAAAACCTCTAGTGTTCGTGTTCCCTTTCTCTTATCACCTGGAATGGGGTGCTTGGAATTTGTTGTTTATATGTGTTCAAAATCTTTTAAGCTTCTGATGGGAGTTTCTGAAAGTTATTGTATTGAATAGTACCTGCACAAATAAAATCTCTGTTAGTTAATCTAAAGCATCATTAAGTTACAGTAGGGATCAAGGTGAAATTGAGAAGGAACGTGAGGATCCATTAAAGGCCCTTAGGACGTAGGTTTGGGATAAAAAATTTCTGACCATAAACTTAGTTGTGCCTTCTTCATTATCAGGTTGTGTTTCATCAAATTTTGTTTTCTATGCAAAGGAATATGAGGTGTGAGGCTAAACTTGGGGAAAAATAAGAAAAACGAAGTGAGGTTATATGGTAGTGGGCTGTGATTTGAAGGTTGCTTTATTAAATTGTGGAGTCAAAGGTATTTTATCTATCCCATCAGAAGCTAAAAATATTATGATGAGCATTGAGAAAATCTCTTTTCCAACATAGAAAAATGAAATTATATGAACATTTGAGCAGCAACTAGTTAGCTACGCCAACACTTTTCAAATTGTTAGAAGTATCGATATTTACAGTAGCTTCTGTTTAGAACTTCTCCACTGGTTCATATATTAGGATTGATTGCTGGTAAGTAGTCTGTTGTATTCCCTAGTAGGTTCTTATAGAATCCCGCAATTTCAGCTTCTACTTGATCATCATTTGTTGTCCAAGAGCCATCACCTAGTTGCAATTTTCTAATATAGTTGGATGCAGTTCTGTTCTTCATAGTTGCAAAGAAATATGCAGAGTTAGAATCACCTCGATGCAGCCACTGCATTTTTTATTTTTGTTTGAGAATACTTTATGTGTATCATTCTTGCATTGTGTTTACACTACAAGTCCGATCCTTCATGTAGAATCTCCTAAATAGAGCATCAAAAAGTTCCCAAAACAGAAATTTCGTATGAATTTTTTTAATTCATCGTCAAAATGAAAATAAGTACAAAAGGGAAAAGATCATTTGTCATAAAGACGGGGAAAAGTATAAAGACCTCTAAAATATAATAGGAGGATCTTGCTCTTCACTCTGTTCTAGCTACTTTCTAGATAAGGATAAACTGCAACATGACAACTTAAAGAATGGGGGCTGGGGCTAATTTCGAAATATTAGGATCTACAATAAGTTATCTTCCACTTAAGCTAAGAACGCCTTGGAAACCTGTAGTGGAGTAGATATTTAAGAGCTTTAAGTACCAGTTACAATCATTAACCAGGTTTTTCGAACCTTACTTTTCTCAATAGGTTCTTTCTCTTTCCAACCAAAATTATTTTGATTCTTCAAACAACTGATTGATCTTTGTGCTGGAATCTTTATCTTTTGTGCTTGCAATATAATTTTGTTGTGTCCTGGGACTTTTGTTATGAGAATTGGGAGTTGGGGGCAGCAAACAAGTTTTTTTTCTTCTAATATGTTATAGTCTATTAAGGCAGAATTAGAGTTCCTGACATTAGTTCTAGCATAGATGAAAACAAAGTTTAGTGCTCTATTGAATTTTGTTTGTTATTATCATATTCAGTTATCCGAACAGTGATGTAGACAAGGCATGTAATGTGTGATTCTGCAGTGTAACTTCAATCTAAATACCACCTGATCAAGTGCATGTCTGCGGTCTTGTTGGACTTAAGGCAAAACATGCTTATAGCTATTAAGCAGAGGATGACAATTGGGTTTATAGCTGTTGTGATAGGAGAATGATAATAGCTAGTAGAATGACATTTTTAAATCTACTAGCTATTGAGCAGAGAACTGAATGTGTATAAACCCCAAATTGAAAACTGCTACTTCTTTATATATTTTTTGGCAAGTAAAAATATTTTATTTACCAAAATAGTTAAAACTATACAGGGGATTGCTCGTAAGTAGTCTGCTGTATTCCCTAGTAGGTTCTTATAGAATCCCACGATTTCGGCTTCCACTTGATCATCATTTGTTGTCCAAGAGCCATCACCTAGTTGAAATTTTCTAATATAGTTGGATGCAGTTCTGTTCTTCATTGTTGCAAAGAAATATGCAGATTTAGAATCACCTAGATGCAGCCACTGCATTCTTGATTTTTGTTTGAGAATACTTTCTGTGTATCATTCTTGCATTGTGTTTACACTACAAGTCCGATCCTTCAAGTAGAATCTTCTAAATTGAGCAGAAAAAAGCTCCTAAAACAGAAATTTCGTATGAAAAAAAGTTAATGCATAGTCAAAATGAAAATAAGTACAAAAGGGAAAAGATCATTTGTCATCAAAACTGAGAAAAGTATAAAGACCTCCAAAATATAATAGGAGGATCTTATCATTCACTCTGTTCTAGCTACTTTCTAGATAAGGATAAACTGCAACATGACAACCTAAAGATGTGTGATTTAAAGTCCCTCTTGTTTATAATTGGAGTCTGTGTAATCTCGTCACGTTCTGTTAGAGGAACTGATCTACAGGAGAATCTCTTTACTTCTAGGCAGAGTGAATTCTAAAATCTGAGTGGACTGCTAAACGTGTGATTTAAAGTCCCTCTTGTTTATAAGTTTACTGAACTGTTAGTTGAATGTTGCTGGTTGTGTTTGCTGTCTGGCATGCATAGTTCCTATTTCTCTAGTAATCGTAGAAACTTCATGATAGTGTATCATAAACAACATCATTAATGTAAATCTGGTGAGATGGTGGAGGTTTTGTTGGAGGGGGTGAACAGACCAACAATCTAAGTACTAGCTTATTCAGATAAGAATTATAAATGCATCAAGCCAAATGATTTCCATGTTAGTATTTGGATCCTTTTTCAATCAGGAAAGTAGAAGCATTAGAATACCATGAAATCTTCTAGTTCATTAATGGTCTGTGAATATAGAATTATTTTTACAAAAAAATTTATTTGATGGTCTACGTTAATCTGAACCTTGCTATGTGCCTCTAATCTCTCCAAATCTGTGTAGCAATCTTTCCAGATCACTCGCCAGTGTTTTTGCCCTCTTCACCAGTTCCATTACCTCCTTAGTTACCAGCCCTTTTCATGCTAACGGCTACTCTTTTCAGAGACTGATATTCACTTAGTAGCACATCCCTATCAATACGTTTGAATTGCTTTTCTAAAACCTCAGAGTCGACTGCTTCTTCAATCAAGCCCAATTACTCCAAGGGGATTGTTATTTCTGGGTCATACATGTCATCATCAGTTACTTAAAAATTACAATATGTACCAATATCATCAGCATTTCCCACAAGATTGTCAAAATTATAACTAGAATCTAGTTTATAACTAGTGGATAAATCATCAAATTTATCAGAATCTGGTCCACGTATTAAAGAAGAAAGCTCATCATCAGAATCTTAATAATAGTTCCTGCTTTTCTATTTACTTTTCAAGAACTTTAGCCTTGTTCAAATTTTTTTTGGCTTCAGCAAGTTTCTCTTCCCACTTCACTTGCAATTGCCTTGGACAAGTTGCTTAGACAGGTTGCTGGAGAGTTTGTTGAACTCGCAATTCCTTTTCAGCGCGTGCAACAAATCATTTTCACCTGCTTAGATTATCAATTAATTTAAACATGAAATATACAACTATAGAGCTCTAATTATAGTTCTTACTACATTTAACACTCATCAGCTTCTATACCTAAGAATTATTGAGAATTTCGACAACAAAATAGGATTTGCATACACTTAGGAATCACTGCACATTAGATTAGATGGACCTACATACACTTAGGAGTTTATGCATATTAGGAATATATCAATCTGGATTAACAAAATACCTTAACAACTGATGGTTTCATCTTTACTATTTCACGCATCTGTTCTTTGCAAATATGTCCAGCAATTGGTCTGTCATAGCTAGTCGTCATTTTTGTTACAAATGTAAGAGAAGACAGATGACTTATCCACAAAAGTATTTAACCAATCCTAAACAGAACAGTTCACCTGCAAAAGTAGTAGGGAGATTTCAGCAATGAGTTGAATCAGCAGGCATAAAGCTCCTTACTCAAGCTGGTGTTTCTACGTCTACCAAATAAGTTTATGTCACGACCCGATTCCTCGAGTCATGATGGCACCTACTATAACCCACCAGTAGGTAAGCCAACCCGCAACCCGGAACAACAGTAATGGGTCTGAGGGCAGAAACTAAACAAGAGTAGGCAAAATTTAAGATAACAACATAAACAGGCGGAAGCAAACCAAAACATATATACAAATAAAGATCCCTCCCAGAACCTGGAAGTCACTAGTACAGAGCTACTAACAAAATGAGTACAAGTCCCAAAAGTGGACCATAAAGACTGGACTGTCTCGAAAGGTAAAAGACAAGTCTATATACACAGATGGAGACTAAAATAGTACAAAATGCCGAGTGCTCACCCCTGTCTCCGGATCAGACTACTCCAGCTGGATCAACACTGGCCATTGGTGCTCGGACCTACATCACCAAACAGATGCAGAGCGTAGCATGAGTACCAAGACAACAGGTACTCAGTAGGCATCATAGGCCGACTGAACTTGAAAGGTAAAGGCAATATGAAAAGGAGGAATAACATAAACCGAAGTCAAGAACGAAAGTCTAACTAACAATGGAATGCACACGAGTGTAGAAAGAACTAACTAAAGTAATCTATAAGCTAACTACACCTAAATGGACCCCCATAAGCCCAGAAGGTACACTCGTGCGCAAGTTAAATAAAAACCCGAACGGACCGCCATAAGCCCGACGAGTACACAGAAAAACAATAACTAAAGAGAATTGCATATAAGAACCCAAGAACAGAGAATATCGAACCAGAACCTCAACCCTAATTAGTAGAATCTGACAGTACGGAGGCAGAAAATATGATTTTTAAACACCTATACGAGATTCAATAACTACCCAACCTAAATCCCAACTAATCAACATGCATTCACACTCTCAAGCTCAATCTAAGAGAGGGAAACCGTAGCCTACCTGCAGGCCGATCACACGCGCTCCAAAATCACTTCTCCGTAGCTTTTCCTTTCCGAGCGACCTCGAAATGCTGCCCCGCTATCAAAAATAGAGTCACAACGTTATTACGGTCGTTTAGACACTAAAATCGTAAGAACCAGAGACGGACCAATTTCGGGGTCAAAACGAGAAAATTCGGACCCGCGCTAAAAAATCCGAAATTAATCCCACAAATAAGTTCTTAACGGCTGCCCGAACTTGTGTTCCATGATGGGACACGATTCGGGGATCGGAAACAACACAGAACCAACATGCAACCAAAACCCAATTTACACTAAAACGGAACAACAATAGCAGCAGCTATTTACAAGAAAATACCAGAAACGAGGGTCCATATGCTGAAACCAATCACACCACGACGATCCTCACGAAAAACCCCACAATCTAGGCTTTTGAATCACCAGATTCGCACCTAAAATGACCAAGAAATCACCTTCTACATTTTCCCAAAAATTGAGCCCGAAATGAGCTAAGACAGCAGCTAAAATACAACTTTTTACCTCCAACAAAAACTTAAATACAAAATCTAACCACGCCAACGCGTTCTCCTTGAAAAACCACTCAAGATAGCCCCAAGAATCACCGAAATCGGATCTAAAATGGCTAAGAAAACAAGTCTCAAATATTTCCAAAATCAAGCTCACAAAAACTGGTCGTGAAAGGACCAAACTCTGGTCGCTAAAGAGCAGCACCAGATCTCAGCTTTGGCTAAATTCTTCAAAGTCTCCGACGAGTGCTCGAAATTCGTTCGGAACCTGATAAAATTAAAACAGATATGCTACCCTACTAAAATCCACATTCCGGACTCAACGGCGCAGTCAAATTTTCCATACGAGGTCATCTTGACAAAAAGTGGGTCCCACTTCCAAAAGCCATTTGAAGTCAAAATCTACAAAAGAGCTCCGAAAAATATCGAAACCTTCGAGACACAAAAGAAAGGTCAATCTAGACCAAACATGACATTTCGGAGCTAACCGCGCTGACGGAATTTTCATTCGAGCACGTTTTCCAAGAATGTTGACCAAAGTCAACCTTAGGCCAAATTTCGAAGGCTAAAATGCCTAATGGTCCAAACTCGCATCGAAGGCCTCGATACTCGTTCCAACTATGCTACTAGCCTAATTTGGCCATTCCGGAGCTGATGGAACCGTCATAATTCTCTTCTAAGGTCTTCTTCTTGAACTTTTGATCGAAAATGATCGTTCATGTTTCATAAGCTCCAAAAAACAAAAACTCGCACCAAGACCAAACGAACGACCAGGTGACCGAACTGTCAGTCCCAGCAAGTCATAAATGACATGACTTGGGGTCGCTACAGGAACGCTCTAAACGACACATAGAAGGCAAGACACAGAAATGACCAGGAGGGTCATTACAATATCCACTACTAAAAAGGACTTCCGTCCGTGAAAGAAAGGATCAAGAAGTACCTGAAACCTCAAACAAGGCGGGAAACTGCTCTCGCATCTCCTGCTCGATCTCCCAGGTAGCCTCCTCGACTGGACGATGCCTCCAACGGACCTTAACAACATGAATGGCTCTCGAGCGCAATCTCCTCACCTCTCTGGCTAGAATGACAACTTGCTCATCTACAAAGGTCAGATGATCATCCAACTCAACTGAATCATACTGTAGCACATGAGACACATCTGGAACATACCGGCGCAGCATCGAAACATGGAACACCGGGTGGATGGCTGAAAATGCTGGAGGTAGGGCCAACTCATAAGCAACCTTCCCAACTGTCCGGAGTATCTCAAAAGGCCCAATGCACCTGGGGCTAAGCTTGCCCCGCCTCCCAAATCTCATCACGCCCTTCATGGGCAACACACGAAGAAATACCCGATCGCCAACTGCAAACCTCAACGGTCGACGCTTGTGATCCTCGTAACTCTGATGTTTACTCTGAGCCGTCCTGAGCCTATCCTGAATCACCCTTACCTGATCCAGGGCCTCCTGAAGCAAATCTGTACCACGCGACCTAGGCTCTGTAGACTCAAACCAACCAACTGGAGAGTGACAACGTCTATCATATAAGGCCTCGAATGGGGCCATCTGAATACTAGAGTGGTAGCTGTTGTTGTACCCAAACTCCGACAAAGGAAAGAACTGGTCCCACTGACCTCCAAAATCCATAACACAGGCCCGCAACATATCCTCAAGGACCTGAATAGTACGCTTTGACTGGCCATCCGTCTGTGGGTGAAAAGCTGTGCTAAGGTGGACACGGGTGCCCAACTCCTCCTGAAAAGCCCTCAAAAAGCTGGAAGTGAACTGTTAACCCCGGTCTGAAATGATAGAAATAGGCACGCCATGAAGACGAACCACCTCCCTAATGTAGATACGAGACAACTTATCGGCACTGAAAGTAGTGTGAACAGGAAGGAAGTGTGCTGACTTGGTCAGTCGATCCACGATGACCCAAATACTGTCAACACCTCTAGAAGTCCGAGGCAACCCCACAATGAAGTCCATAGTGATACGCTCCCACTTCCACTACGGAATGGGTAATCTCTGGAACTCGCCACCAGGCCTCAAATGCTCGGCCTTCACCTGTTGGCAACATAAGCAACGGGAAACAAAGTCAGCAATATCTGTCCTCATGCGACTCCACCAGTACTGCTGCCTCAAATCATGATACATCTTTGCTGTGACCGGATGGATAGAGTATCTAGACTCATGGGCCTCGCTCAAGATCAACTGAATCAAACCCCCAGCTCTCGGAACACACAACCGTCCATCGACTTTCAGAAGCCCATCCGTATCTAAGGTAGCCTGTCTAGCATCACCTGCCAATACCCTATCTCAGAGTGCCACCAAAGACTCATCCTCAAACTGACAACCATATATCCGATCTAGCAAAAACGACTGAACTCCCACATAGGCTAATACCCGTCTGGAATCTGAAATATCAAGGCTGATCATCCGGTTAGCTAAGGACTGGATGTCCAAAGCCAACGGTTGCTCCGAGACAGAAATGAAGGCTAGACTACCCATACTCACCGCCTTCCGGCTCAAGGCGTCCGCTACCATATTCGCCTTGCCCAGATGATAGAGAATAAAGAGGTCGTAGTCCTTCAGGAGCTCAATCCAACGACGCTGCCTCGAATTAAGGTCCCTTTGGCTCATGATGTACTGAAGACTCCTGTGATCGGTATAGATCTCACATCGAATTCAATACAAGTAGTGCCTCCAAATCTTAAGCGCGAAAACTACCGCCGCCAACTCCAAGTCATGGGTGGGGTAGTTGCGCTCATGAATCTTAAGCTTTCTCGACGCATAAGCAATAACCCGGCCCTGCTGCATCAATACACAACCCAAACCAACGCCGGATGCGTCACAATAAACTGTGAAGCCCTCGCCCTCAACTGAAAGAGTCAATATATGAGCGGTGGTCAATAACTCCTTGAGCCTCAAAAAGCATGCCTCACACTCCCCTGACCAAACAAAGGAAACATCAACACGAGTCAACGGGGATGCAATAGTAGAAAAGCCCTCAACGAAGCGTCTGTAGTAACTCGCTAACCCGACGAAGCTACGAACCTCAGTAACAGAAGTGGGCCTATCCCAATCACGAATAGCCTCAATCTTTGCCAGATCAACCCCAATACCCTCCTTGGACACCACGTGCCCCAAGAATGCTATAGACTCAAGCCAAAACTCGCACTTTGAGAACTTGGCATAAAGTTACTGATCTCTCAAAGTCCGGAGCACTATCCTCAAATGCTGCTCATGCTCACTCCGGCTTCGCGAATATACCAGTATGTCATCAATGAAGACGATAACAAATAAATCAAGGTATGGCCTGAACACACGTGTCATCAAGTCCATGAAGGCAGCAGGGGCATTAGTCAACCCAAATGACATCACCAAGAACTCATAATGGCCATAACAGGTCCTAAATGCAGTTTTAGGGATGTCCGCTGCCCTAATCCTCAGCTGATGGTACCCGGACCTCAAATCAATCTTAGAAAACATGGCGGCACTCTGAAGCTGATCAAATAAATCATCAATACAAGGCATGGGGTAACAGTTCTTCACCGTCACCTTGTTCAGCTGCCTGTAGTCAATGCACATCCTCATAGTCCCGTCTTTCTTCTTCACAAACAGAACAAGAGCACCCCAAGGCGACACACTCTGACGAATGAACCCTTTACCCAAGAGTTCCTCTAACTGAACACTGATCTCCCTGAGCTCTGCAGGAGCCATCCAATAAGGCGGAATAGAAATAAGACGGGTGTCGGGCTCCAAATCTATAGCAAAATCAATGTCACGATCTAGGGGTAGGCCAGGTAGGTCTGTAGGGAACACATATGCAAACTCTCTAACCACATGAACTGAGTCAACTGAAGGGCCCTCCCTACTCACATCTCTCACATAGGCCAAATAAGCTAAACACCCAAACGCAACCAACCGTCTAGCCCGCATAAAAGATATGATCCCCGTCGGTGTGTGACTATAAGCACCCTGCCACAACACTGGGGGAATGCCAGGCATGGATAAAGTAACGGTCTTGGCGTAGCAATCCAAGACTGCATGGTAGGGAGATAACCAGTCCATGCCCAGAATCACATCAAAATAAACCATATCTAGCAAAATAAGATCAACTCTAGTATCATAACCCTGGTTAGGCACTAAGCAAGATCGCAATACCTGATCCACTACTAAGGACTCATCCACCGGGGTCGAAACATGAACTGGCTCTGCCAAAGACTCAGACCTCATACCTAATCGGGGAGCAAAATAAACAGATACATACGAGAATGTGGACCTGGGATCAAATAATATTGTAGCAGGCTGATGGCATAATAAAAGCGTACCTGTGATGACATCATCAGATGCCTCAGTCGTCGCCCTCGCCGGGGTTGCGTAGAAATGACCCTGAGCACCTCTGCCCGATGCATCTGATCTACCACCAAACCTGCCTCCCCGAGCTCTGCCTCTGGTACCCTGTCGGCTGTCCCGACGACCCTGGTCCTGACCACCACCTCTAGATTGAGGGGGCACTGCTGAAACTGGTCTAGGTGCAAGGGGAGCTGGTACAATCGCCCCTCGCCCTTGCTGGGGGCACCCTCTGGACTAATGGTCAAGAGCACCGCAATCAAAACACCCCGAAGCTGAACGCCCTGAAGTAACCCGACCGCGGTAAAAAGGGAGGGAATCTGATCCCCTCGAACTATGGTCCATACTAGGACCACCCTGTTGATGGTTGCCTCCTTCAGAAGCAGGTAATGTCGCTTGAACATGCCGACTGGACTGATCCTGCTGGAACCTCTGGCGGGGCCTATCATAGGAGTCTCTCCCTCTAGTCTAGGGCCCATTGTAGTTGCCCTGGTAGCATGCCCTCTTATCGCTGCCCCCTTGGGCCTCGCAATGAATATGCTCCATGGATTGGGCATGATCGACCACATCAAGAAATGAACGGCCGGCTGAAACCAAATGCTCTGTGTCGACCCTCAGACGGTACCGCAACCCACGTACAAAACAATGAACTCTCTCCTCCTCCGTGGGCAGGATCATGGTAGCATGTCGAGACAACTCATGAAACCTCGTCTCGTACTCTGAGACGGTCATAGGGCCCTGCTCCATTCTGGAGAACTGATCACAAAGCCTATCCCTGACGCTCCGTGGCATGAACCGAGCCAAGAAAGCCGCTGAGAACTCACTCCAAGATATAGCAGGCGATCCAACTGGCCTGGACTCTCGATACGTGCCCACCACTGCCTGGCTGGCCCACGGAATTGATGGGCGGTGAAGTCGGCTCCTCTCGACTTTAAGAGGCCTAATGACTGTAGCTGCTCCTGGCAAATGAGCTGGAACTCGTGGGCGTCCTCCTTTATCGCCCCTGAGAATATCGGCGGTGCTAACCTCTGGAATACCCCGAGCATCTTCTGCTCGCGCAGTGGCATCTCCCTGTCCTTTAAGTCTGGTAGGGCGGTCACATGAACTGGTGGCGGCTGAACCTCTAGTGCCGCTGCGGCAGGCTGACCCTGCGGCGCTGGAGCAGGAGCAGGAGTTGGAACTGGTGCTGGTTCCTAACGCATCTCATCAATAGCTACTAATATCTGAGTCAGCAGGGCATGTAGATCAAAAGTGGCCACTGGTGCGGGTGGTGGCTGGGATGATTCTGGCCCCATTGGCTGTGGAGATATATATGCAGCCTGGGACTCCTCCTCACTATCTCGGGCCGGTGCTGCAGCCCTGCCTCGATCTCGGGGTCGATGTCTACCGCAAGCTGGGGCTCTGTCTGCAGGCTCGGGTGCATCACCCCCGGCCGCGCCGCCTCGCGTGCGACCCATCCTGCGAAAGAGTAAAACAAGTGAGATTTCAAGGAACCAATAAGACACACGTTGCACGAAAGTGAAACAAAAAAGAAAATCTTCCTAAAGACATCCTGTAGCCTCCCGAAGATAAGTTACGGACGTCTCCGCACTGATCCGCAAGACTCTACTGGACGTTAGCTCTGTACAAGTGAGACCGGTGAACTTGAGGCTCTGATACCAACTTGTCACGACCCGATTCCTCGAGTCATGATGGCACCTACTATAACCCACTAGTAGGTAAGCCAACCCGTAACCCGGAACAACAATAATGGGTCTAAGGGCAGAAACTAAACAGGAGTAGGCACAATTTAAGATAACAACATAAACATGCTGAAGCAAACCAAAACATATATACAAATAAAGATCCCTCCCAGAACTTGGAAGTCACTAGTACAGAGCTACTAACAAAATAAGTACAAGTCCCAAAAGTGGACCACAAAGACTGGACTGACTCGAAAGGTAAAAGACAAGTCTATATACACAGATGGAGACTGAAATAATACAAAATGCCGTGTGCTCACCCCTGTCTCCGGATCAGACTACTCCAGCTGGATCAACGCTGGCCATTGGTGCTCGGACTTGCATCACCAAACAGATGCAGAGCGTAGCATGAGTACCAAGACAATAGGTACTCATTAGGAATCATAGGCCAACTGAACTTGAAAGGTAAAGGCCTCCACAAACCGAAGTCAAGAACGAAAGTCTAACTAACAATGGAATGCACACGAGTGTAGAAAGAACTAACTAAAGTAATCTATAAGCTAACTACACCTAAATGGACCCCCATAAGCCCAGAAGGTACACTCGTGCGCAAGTTAAATAAAAACCCGAACGGACCCCATAAGCCCGACGAGTACACAGAAAAACAATAACTAAAGAGAATTGCATATAAGAACCCAAGAACGGAGAACATCGAACTAGAACCTCAACCCTAATTAGTAGAATCTGACAGTACGGAGGCCGGTCCTCGAACCGGATGCTCACTAGAAATACCCAAGTAACCAATCGCAAGTATCAAGTATCTGAGTCCGAAACTCGAACCGGATGCTCTGTATAAGTATATGGGCAATAGAGGCCGGACCTCGAACCGGATGCTCTATATAAGTATCTGGGCAATAGAGGCCGGACCTCGAACCGGATGCTCTATAAAGGTGCCAATGTAGCTACTGAAAAAGTCCTAATCGATCCACGCTCATAAATGTCCGTGGAACGCCGTCCACACTTAGCAAATCGATGTAAGTCCTTGGAACCGACTCGAAAGCTAAATTCAAATCGCGAAGCAGAACTAGTGTCGTCGACATAACTCGTGAAGCCGTAACATCGGGAAAATAAGGATAACTATAGTTGGAGCAAGCGTATCGCCTAGCTAAGGCCCAAACTATCATACTTAAGTCTGCTACACCAGTCTACAAGGATCTAAGTCGGCCGAGCAACGTCGGGGTAAAACTAAGACCTATCGAATTCGAATCATGTATTTCTAAGGCAAGCCCTAGTCAAACCTAAACTAAGGCCCAACATGCTTCAAATAAACAGTAATTAAGCATGCAAGCACTCCATATAGCGATGAGGGTCAATTAATAACACAAAGCATGCTCACAGTTATCCGATAATTCTCGAAATAGGCCGAAAATATGATTTTTAAATACCTATACGAGATTCAATAACTACCCAACCTAAATCCCAACTAATCAATATGCATTCACACTCTCAAGCTCAATCTAAGAGAGGGAAACCGTAGCCTACTTGTAGGCCGATCACACGCGCTCCAAAATCACTTCTCCGGAGCTTTCCCTTTCCGAGCGGCCTCGAAACACTGCCCCGCTATCAAAAATAGAGTCACAACATTATTATGGTCGTTTAGACACTAAAATCGTAAGAACCAGAGACGGACCAATTTCGGGGTCAAAACGGGAAAATTTGGACCCGCGCTAAAAATTCCAAAATTAATCCCACAAATAAGTTCTTAACGGCTGTCCGAACTTGTGTTCCATGATGGGACACTATTCGGGGATCGAAAACAACACAGAACCAAAATGCAACCAAATCCCAATTTACACCAAGACGGAACAACAATAGCAGCAACTATTTACAAGAAAATACCAGAAACGAGGGTCCATATGCTGAAACCAATCACACCACGACGATCCTCACAAAAAACCCCACAATCTAGGCTTTTGAATCACCAGATTCGCACCTAAAATGACCAAGAAATTACCTTCTACATTTTCCCAAAAATTGAGCCCGAAATGAGCTAAGACAGCATCTAAAACACAACTTTTTACCTCCAAAAAAAAGCTAACTACGAAATCTAACCACGCCAACGCGTTCTCCTTGAAAAATCCACTCAAGATAGCCCCAAGAATCACCGAAATCGGATCTAAAATGGCTGAGAAAACAAGTCTCAAATATTTTCAAAATCAAGCTCACAAAAAGGTCGTGGCAGCAGGTATTTTGTGAAATTTACCTCGAACGGGGACCCCAAATCAGATTCCCAACTCACCAACCAGTTGTCCTCGAAAAATCTCACAACTTTGCCTTTTGAATCGCCCAGATCGGACCTGTATAGCTCAAGGTATCACACATTTAAAATGAGGAATAAAGCTAAGTTGGGGTTTTAAAAAGGGTGAAACCGGTCGCTAAAACCCAATAACTAGTCGTTAAAGGACCAAACTCTAGTCTCTAAAGAGCAGCACAAGATCTCAGCTTTGGCTAAATTTTTCAAAGTCTCCGACGGGTGCTCGAAATTCGTTCGAAACCTGATAAAATTAAAACAGATATGCTACCCTACTAAAATCCACATTCCGGACTCAACGGCGCAGTCAAATTTTCCGTACGAGGTCATCTTGACAAAAAGTGGGTCCCACTTCCAAAAGTCATTTTAAGTCAAAATCTACAAAAGAGCTCCGAAAAATATCGAAACCCTTGAGACACAAAAGAAAGGTCAATCTAGACCAAACTTGACATTTCGAAGCTAACCGCGCTGACGGAATTTTCATTCGAGAACGTTTTCCAAGAATGTTGACCAAAGTCAACCTTAGGCCAAATTTCAAAGGCTAAAACGCCTAATGGTCCAAACTCGCATCGAAGGCTTCGATACTCGTTCCAACTATGCTACTAGCCTAATTTGGTCATTCCGGAGCTGATGGAACCATCAGAATTCTCTTCTGAGGTCTTCTTCTTGAACTTTTGATCGAAAATGATCGTTCAAGGTTCATAAGCTCCAAAACACAAAAACTTGCACCAAGACCAAACGAACGACCAGGTGACCGAACTGTCAGTCCCAGCAAGTCATAAAATGACTTGGGGTCGCTACAGAAACGCTCTAAACGACACATAGAAGGCAAGACACAGAAATGACCAGGAGGGTCATTACAGTTTAGCGTTGTACTTACTGTACAGGTATTACTATACACAAAACTGTCCTCACTAATATAAGCACAACAAAGAGAATGAAGATGGTAATGTAGGAACATTTCCATTTAATCTTCTGTTGGTACAACCTGCAGAGACCCACTATTTAGATACAGAGTAGGTGTATGGAGTATAAGTTATCTGTATTTTTTTATGTAAACATTGATGTACTTGGTATCAATATCTGAAAGCGGTGAGGGTGGAGAATGAAATGAAGAAACTAATAAAGAAATGATGCCAGGAAAAAGTAGAACTTACAGCATTCTCCTAGCATGCTTAGTAGCATTCATAAGATTTGTCAACGAAGGAAGGGGTCGAGGCACTGGCACATGCATAGACCGGTATAATTTTCTCAAACTTGGGTTATAACTGTTTGACAATCCAACCGCTGACTCAAAAATACAATTCTTTGTTTATGTGTGCATCAAGCCATAGAGCCATTTTGGAAAGGGAAGTGAGACATATGTTGTGGGCGTGCAACTTTTTCTTTGTAGGGTGTGAATTCAACTATTTTCTATTGCATTTTCCATGTTTTTCATACTTCAGTACTTATGGAATGTGTGAGGAATCAAGTTTATATTTCAGAATTTAGGTAAACCTAAGCTTAGAAACCACTGTGAGATTCTTCGACTTCGTAAGTTTATGAGATTGATGTCATCAATGAATTCAAGCTAAGTTTTTGGCTACTTATTCTCATGTCTTGTCAATTATGCCTGCTAAGATCATCATGCATTTGCTATAGATATGTTTGCAATGATAACTGATGTATAGAGGATCGTCATTTTATTAATGTAAAAGATCACTAAATATATTGAAAGTTAGTGTTAGAATATCAAAGATTGGACCTATCAAGTTCAAATCTTGCATCCATTTCTACTAATATCTGTACCTAAACATTGAATTTCTTTTTGAACAACTTCTGGATTTGACCATATAAAGTTTCTACATACTTCTGTTCTTGCATAAATATAGTGTTGTCCATGTCTTTTGTATTTCAACTGGTGATGTTATCACTTGCATTAGTTATTGTGGTTAGATCAAATATTGAGATTTCTGCATGTTTACTTTAATCCATGCCGTAATAGGATGCTAAAGTTTCGCTTCTCTCATTATATGTACATCAGCAAACACCGATTAGGATCAAATGAAATTTGCAGTTGTCATTGTTTTTGCTGTACAATAAAGAAAGGTAGTAAAAGGTCTAGGTTGCTATAGTTGCTTAACCATTATAGTTGTTGTACAGGTATTGAAATTATTCGACTAAAATATGATGTAGAATAATATCCCTACCATTTCTCCTTATATTGATCACCAAACAACATGCCAAAGAGAGTGCAAAAATTATTGTTGCAGCAGACTTGTTGTGTACTACTGCTAACCAAAAATGATCAACTTGCATATTTCTTCTCCACATAATATTGAATTACCTAAATGCTTCTTACTTGTAAGTTTTCAGGTTAGTCACACTTTGGATTTCATCTATTGACACATTTCTTTTTTATTTCAAGTTATACAATCTAAAGTTTGCAAATTTCATATGTGGGTGATTTCAAAAACATTATTCGAAGAAGAGTAACAAAACTTATTTGAAGACGTTATTCAATAGTTTGAACAATGTAAGTTTATTTTTAAAAGTTGTGACTGTCTATTTTGGATCAGTACTTCCTTTTGTTTGTCTAGATTTAAAGAGATATATTCTATTTTATGGATTAATAGTAATATATATGTTTTCATCATTAGCAAAAATTGTTGTTACTATGAGGCTCTCTTTTGCGAACGCGTTTGTTGGATTTTTATATGTAGATGTAATCGATAAATGTAGTAGATATTATTAATGGCGGCTAAACAATTGCCGTTAAATGTTATGATATTTAGCGGCAATTCAATGGTAAAATTGAATTGCCGTTAAAATTACTACCTTTTAGCAACTATTTATTTTGATTTATCGACTAAAACAATTGACGCTAAAGGACCACAGATAGCTGATATGAATTACCTTTAGTAGCCAACATAATTGCCGCAAACAATCGCCATAAAAACTACTACCTTTTAGTGGCTATTTATTTAGATTTATCGACTAAAACAATAGACGCTAATAGACCATAGTTAGTCGATATGAATTACCTTTAGCATCCAACACAATTGCCGCAAATAATTGACATTAAAAGTACTACCTTTTAGCAGCTATTTATTTATATTTATCGACTAAATCAATGGACGCTGAAAGACAATAGTTAGACAGTATGAATTACCATTAGCAGCCAACGTAATTGCCACAATCAATGGCCGTAAAAGCTAATGGTTTGTAGCAGCAATTCATACTATCATTTACCAGCATTTCCTACAATGACTGCAAAAGCCTTTGCCGACCCCAACATTGTCGGCTAAAGTTCATTGGCCGGTATAGAGTATCGTGGCAAATGTTATTGCCGCTAAAGCCATACTTTATTGCCGCTAAAGGGCCCTTTTGTAGTAGTGAAGCTGTAAAACTGTAGACAGTAACTCAATGTATTGAAGAATACATTAACAACTCAATGTCATATAAAGTAATGTAATACTGTGGGAGTTTCTCTAACGACACCCACCACTATGACCCTAAGTGATGATACAACGTCTTGCCCACGCTGCCAGAACTGTCCTATACTTTGCCGTCATATAGAACGCCTTAACTAAGTGGATCCACTAGTCTATGCCAAAAAGCACTAAGGAGTCATCTAAAAAGTATGATCCTTTCTACCCATGATAGCTACATGATTTATGGAGACTTGAGTTATTATGAACTCGCGTCCCCATATTCGTGATCAATACTACTCCCAAAATATACTCAGCTCATATGTTTTAAAAACAAAACTCTTTTTGTGATTTGAGATAATTACTCAAAAACTAGCTCAAAGGCTCTCTTGAAAATCGATGTTTCCTTTCTTGTTCAAATGTAAAAACACTTTAACTCTTGGGAATACTTAGTTCCCGTATAATCTTTGAAGAAATGAATTTTACTATTAATCTTCACTCAACTCAAAGCTTAAGTCTTAAAACAAAGTTAAAGTGTTCGTAAAAGACTTCTTAAAATGTGGTTCATGTCGAATTATGGACGTGAACGACTCAATGCAAGGTTTTCAATAACCATAGATATAACTCAGTACTTGGAACTCAAGAACTTAAATGATACTACTCATTTCAAGAATGCTCAACTCAGAGGGTTCATGCGGAATTATGAGCATGAACTACTCAACTCAAGGACTTCATAGGTAACATGTAATAGTCCCATGATTAGAAATATAATTTCAAAGGGAATTAGGAACTCAATACTCAAGACTTAGAACTTGAAGAAACTACTCCTCTCAAAGGTACTCAACTCATGGAGTTCATACAGAAGTTATGGGCATGAACGACTCGACTCAAGGGCCAAAATATCAATAAGGAACTCATGTATATGACTCTCCTCATTCTCATACTTACTTACTCAAAACTTAACTCAAATTAATGGTGGATCTCAAAGGATTCACAATTGAACTCAAAGGCTTCCTTGAACTTTACTCTTAACTCTCTCTTGAATATGAATTATGAATTCAAGAGTTATGGTTCATGATGTGAAGGATCTCGTGATGTTAAAGTAGACTCATGAATACGTTCTCCTCATTCTCATACTCACTTGCTCGAGTCTTGAAACAAGTCATTAGAAATTGTAGAAAACTCCTCAAAAAGACTCAAAGGGACTTTCTCAAAAATGACTGAAAGAACTCTCAAAACTTGACTCTCAGCTATACCTTGAATTTGATTTATGGATTCAAGGTTGTGATTTGTGATAGGATAGATCTCGTGATATTTAGGAGTGTTTTTAGATAGTTAAACATGAGTAACGGTTGAAAAACACTATCTGGGGAGCAAGTTCGCGACGCGAAGATGAATTAAAATGTTTAGTCGAAATAATTTTTGAGACAATGGGGTCTGCGATCTCTCCGCGACGCGGAGAGAAAAATTTCACTTTCTGAGGACCAGGTCCGCGACAATGTTTAGTCGAAATAATTTTTGAGACAGTGGGGTCTGCGATCTCTCCGCGACGCAGAGAGAAAAATTTCACTTTCTGAGGACCAGGTCCGCGTCGCGGACCTGGTACCAATATTCAGCCCAACTTTTTCTTCCTTGTTTTCTAATCCCAATTCGCCTAAATTCGATTCTTTTTTTTTGTCAGTTTCTCTTTAGATTCAGATATCCACTACATGTACACAAAAATCTAATCAAACACAACTCTAAAATCGACAAGATTTCCTCAAGAACTCATCAATCTCATCTAAACTCAAGAATGAAAGCCAATTTCAAGAACACAATTCAAGAACACCAAACTTTCAACTTTCTAGAACGAATTTAAGTTGAAATTAACAAGATTGGCGTGTGGGTGAACAAACCCAAAACTTTGGAAGCTTACATACCTCTTGAGGATCAAACCCATAGATAAAATCCGCAACAAAACTCAAGAACCTTGACGAACGCTTTGATCCTCTCCTCTTTTATCCTCTTTTCTCTTCTTGAACTTTCAACTAAAACTCTAGGCGTATATTAGGATTATAAAACTGAACCTAATCAGATTAGATCCTTAGAACTTACTAAAAATGAATTAAATCTGATTGGATAAGGAAAAGACCAAAATACCCCTTACTATTTTCGGGTAACTTTCCTTATTTGGACAACCTGACTTCAAAAGGGCATATCTCACTCATCCGAACTCGAAACTTAGCAAACTCGGTGGCACTGGAAAGATAATTCGAAGACCTTTCATTGAATATCTTATGGACCTAACTCACCCTATACTGAAGGTGATGGTCATTTTAAGTTGACCCAAATTTTAGAAGAACTTTGGAATGACTTCAATGAATTCTCTCTAATTCTTCTTGGAACTCAAGGTGCTACATCTAGTGACCTGACCTTAATACTTAAGAAATTTTAAATTTCTCGGTAAAAATCCTACTCACAACAAAGGATGGTTCGAGTCTTAGCTCAAAAAATTTCCGGGGTGTTACATCTTACGTACAACTCACAACAATATTACTTCCACACTATATTTCTCACAAACTATGGATTACTCTCTCAACTCTCTATTGCTTCTCTATTTTTTGTGTGTCTTCAAGTGTTCAATTACTACTCTATTTATAGAGTTTTTGAACCTCTTGATTACATCATTAGTGACATAAATGTGGTAGCCAATTTCCACAAAGTTTGGCTGCCAAGCTCTACCAAACTTTGACTACCAACTTCCACAAATGTGGCTGCCAACTTTCACATTTGTGGCTTGCCAACTTTCACATTTGTGGCAAGTAATTTCAACAAATGTGGCTGCCAAATTAGTTGTTGCCAAAATTTTATTCCCACGCCTATCACCCCCTAAATTGTTTAAAATTAAAATTATTACCTCCGTAAATGTTATAATAACTAAAGTATATGACATGTTTTCTTGGATTTTACTTGCAAAATTTTTAAGGGAAGTTCAAATTCTCTGAGATCTTAATTGATTTTTTAAAGAGAAAGTGCAAACTACTTGGGCAAAGAACCAAGTTCCTTTGTGTTGAATCGTATATAATAAAAGTAGAGAACACAAATTTTACTATGAAAAACATTTTTTCTGAAGGAAATAAAAATCCCAACACGGTGTATAGGATTTCAGCTACCAATCTTTACTAATTTCAAGACCGGTTTCAGATTATGATGAATTATCTAAGGGACCAACTCTAGTACATTTTTTCTCCAAGAAAATTACCTCTCTTTTTAATACAAACCTCACCGCAACTAATACCCGATTTATTATATAACTCAATAATAAGTAGAACAACATCAACTACGAAAGCAAGAACACACTAATCACTAGTTCTTCTTTCTGCTTCGTTCTTCTCCTCGACTCCTCGACTCCTCGACTATTGCTACTTGCCATTTTCTGCTTATGAAAATAGCCACCAATTGTTTGCTTTTTGCTGTTAGACTTCTTGTATGTGCGGCAATCCTAATTGACTCACATAAAGGAACTAATTCCTTGTTGATCTGACTTCAATAATTAGAATCCTTAAAGGACTCTATTTGTTTTCCAATATCTTCTTTCTTTTTAAGTCTTGTACTTGGAATTTTTGACATTTTCCCTATTAGGTCATATGACTAAAATTGGTCACATACATTCTGCTACACTATTGAACCTGTTTTTTCAGTATTATATGTAACCATGTTTGTATTATCAATTCGTCCTTTTTTTTTATGATGACAAACACTAAGCATGTGTAAGTAGAGATATATCTTTTTATGAAACGACATACCAGTTACCTACACTCTAACTCACACTCATTTATTTCTCCCTTTTTGGCATCATTAAAATTAAAAGAATAAATGAAATCGGAAAATAATGGTGAACCACTTCCTATTTATTTAAAGAGATTTTAAAAGAAAAGAAGTAAGATATAGATATCCTTAAAGTATTATTTTAATTGGGAATAAAATATGATTAAAAAGAAAAATAATAATATATTTATCGAAAAAATAATATTTTTAATCAATCAAGTAATAGTAGGAATATTTCGGGACCAAACTATTAGTGATAACAATATTGTTTTACTAAACTATTGAAGATATAGATAATTTTAATTCATATTATAAATTGAGTGCATTTTTATTTAATTTCGCATAATTTAAACATAATTTTTTGATTCTTTTTTGAAAAAAAATAGAGAAATGGAATGCTCATGGGTGAAGAGAGGGATAAAGAATAAAAGGATAGAGAGATAACATCAGTGAACCCACACAAGGATTTGATTGGGAATACCAGATACATATAAACACAATTTAAAGAATTTGATTGACTTGATTCAACATCCAATTCTAGAGTACGTATTCTAAAAGAGGTAGTATTGTGTCATAAAATATCATGATCCGATTTTTCGAGTCATGATGACACCTACAATGTCACGATCTGAGCCTATACCCTGGACGTGGCCGGCACTCAAAAACCATTATTGGTCCCCCAAGCGAACCCTCATCGTGGCAAACTACAAGCGGAAGACTAACTTAAGCATGCAAAAGCTTTAAACGTGAATATAATTCATGAAACTCAAATACAAAGCTTTAACTCAAATGATTTACTCTGAATATAAATAAATTATTCAACTCACCCCAAAATAGGCAACTTAAGTCTTTAAAACATTTAACAAAATAAATGAAGAGACTTCTAAAACTCTACTGTCTATTTATGAAGCCTCTAAATAACCAAGATGGAAGTCGGGACAAGACCCACGATCTCCTAACAACTGATATAACTGAAAGTAAAAGTGAAAACCTCCGGAAGCAAGGAGGCTCACCATAGCTAACTCAAACTCCATGTGGTATCAATTAAACACTTGTTGATGACCCTGAAATGATGCAGGCCAAATGGCTCAGTTCGTGGAATGTACGAGCATGTAAGGGGAATTATAAAGCATAACATAAGCTTGAAACTTGATAAAAAGGGAAACATACTTACGTCTTCTCAAACTTACTCAACTCAGAAGTACTCAAGGATAAGATGCTCAACTCAGTAATAAGGTTCTCAACTCAGTGAAATGGGGCTCAACTCAACAATAAGGTACTCGACTCAATGTGTAACACCTCAGATTCGAGAAAGGAAAAAAATTCCAAATTTTTAGAAGGTGCAGGTGCCACCGACAGAAGCCAACTACAGACCGTCAGTCGACTGACGGCCTGTCGATCAGCTCCGTCGATGGGCCAGCCAACTTTCAATCTTCAGTCGCGAACGACAGTTGACCAGTACGTACCGTCAGTCGACTCAAGGTCCGTTAGTCAGCTCCGTCTATGGGCCAGTCAACTTTCAGTCCTCAGTCGCGAATGATGGTCGATCAGTACGAACCGTCAGTCGACTCACGGCCCGTCAGTCAGCTCCGTCAGTGACTCCGACAGTCATCTCCGTCAGTGACTCCGACAACTTTCAAGTCAGGGGTCTTTTGGTCATTTCCTTGTTCGTTTGGCCCCTAAACTACGTCGTTTAGACCCTAAATTATGAGGTTTTAGTCAGTTTAAGCGCAAAAACATAACTAGAACTTACCTTAGTCAAATCATTAATCAAAACCTAGAAAAATTAGAGTGTAAGAGGAGAAAATAGGTCAAGAACCCTAGTTTAAGAATGCAACAAGTTTCCTCCAGTTCCAGCCCTGAAATCGAAGGATTTTTCCGTGGAATTCGTCACCAGGTATGTGGGATTTCACTAGTGGGTTCCTTTCTCCCATTAGGTCCCTAAATTTCAGTCAAATTCTTGATTCCCTTATCATGACTAGACCTAGGGTTTCTAGAACTTCAGCAGATTTTCATGAATTAGTTATTGAGCAACTTTCACATATAGCAAACATAAAAATCATATTTGTATGTTATAGCTATAGTTTGCATAATTGTGCTTCATAGCAGATTTTACGTTTGCTATGGAGCTTTTGATTTGTATAATTCGCTAGATACATCCAATTTTATACAAATTGTTAAATTTTGTATAAATTCATTTATACATTATAATTTGTATAATAAGATCTGTATTTGTATAATATAAGTGTGTAGGATGAAAATATATGTATTTGTATTTGTATATACACTTTTCTCTCGCTTTATACAAACACAACGCATTTTATACATTTTATACCGAAATGTATAAAATGACTAATTGTATACCGAATCAGATGGCAAAAAAAAGGGGATGTTTGCTGCGAATTACAAATAAAATAAACTATGGCTATAGCATTTAATTTGAATTAATAGTTTGCTATTTCGTACAATTTTCCCTTAGTTATTTACACGTTCCAAATCAGATTATCATGTTATTACTTCGTTTGTTGGATGAATTTCAGAACCCTAGCTATGTATTTCTTTAGTTCTTGAATTACACATAATAGGTTAGATATTTCAGTTATTTAAGATATACATGCCTCAGTTTTTGAATATGTCATTATTAGTTATTAATGTGCATTATCAGTTTGCATGTCAGTTTGAGTTATCCAGTTCATTACAGTAATTCAGTCATAATGTGTTAATCACTTAATCCATTGGGAGTAGCATAATACCGAGTTGGACTAGGGTCAGTCACCCATATAGTCCCAGAACTACGAGGCTCATAGGTTGTAAGTCCCCTCTGTGGGCATCATTTTAGTGATCACGTCAGTATGCCTCTATACCTCTGGCAGGGTATATTAGGTCTTTTCGATGAGGCATGTACATTGGACTACACATTTAGCTCATGTGGTTTTATTATCGGTTATTAGTAGCTCCCATAGTTCAGTCAGATTCCATCACATTGACCACATTTCAGTACAGTCAGTATTCAGTCTGAGGATGTTATAAATTGGTCATTGCATTTAGTTAGCTCAATATCTATATCATGTTCAGATTATATTATTGCTTTATTGCTCTATTCAGTTATGATGTTATTTCAGCTTTACTCTATCCTGCATGCTCAGCACCTTTCAAGTACTGACGCATACTCTGCGCTACATCTTCTTGTGATGTAGGTTCAAATTCTCAGCATCCAGATCATGGTTAGATCGGTTCCTGATATACATATCAGCAACATCAGTGGTGAGTCTTCATTCTTCAAGGACAACAGTCATGTTATCTTTTCAATATTTCAGTCTTTTAGTTTCAGTTTTGCTAGACTTAACTGGGGCATGTCCCAGCACTTCTAGTCAGTTAGAGGCTATTTTCAGACATAGTTAGATTCAACTTAGTATTTGAGTTTGATGTTCTTTTGTATTAAACTCTCAGATCTGATATTCAGTTTTAGTATATGGGTATTCCCTATCTTTTCAGATTTACTTATCATTAGCTTCCGCAACAATTTTATTTCTCAGTTTATCTTTATTATGCTCATGATTATGCCAGCAGAGTTAGCTTGGGGTCACTTGTGATCCTAGGTCCTATGTCCGCGACTCAGGGTAGCTCGGGGCATGACACAATGAAGAACAGTTCAACTCAAGATACTCAACTAGAAGGTACTCAACTCAAGATACTCAAGGATAAAGCAATAGTAAAAGATGTAATATATATGGAAAGCTATAAAACTGTAGATAGCAACTCAATGTATTGAAAAGTACAATAATACTCAATGTGTATATAAAAATACAATATAACTCTGTGGGAGTTTCTCTAACTAACAACCACCACTATGAGCCTAAGTAATGATACAACGTCTTGCCCACGCTGCCAGAACTATCTTGTACTTTACCGTCATATAGAATGCCTTAACTAAGTGGATCCACTAGTCTATGCTAAAAAACAAAAAGGAGTCATCCAAAATATAGGATCCTTTCTACCCATGATGGGTACATGGTTTATGGAGACTTGAGTTATTATGAACTCGCGTTCCCATATCGGTGCTCAATACTACTCCCAAAATATACTCAGCTCATATGTTTAAAAAACAAAACTCTTTCTGTGATTTGAGATAATTACTCAAAAACTAGCTCAAAGGCTCTCTTGGAAATCGATGTTTCCTTTCTTGTTCAAATGTGAAAACATTTTAACTCTTGGAAATATTTAGTTCCTCTATAACCTTTGAAGAAAATGAACTTTAATCTTACTCTTTACTCAACTCAAAGCTTAAGATTTAAAACAAACTTAAAACATTTGTAAAAGACTTCTTAAAATATGGTTCATGCCGAATTATGTACGTGAACGATTCAATGCAAGGTTTTCAATAGCCATAGATAGAACTAAATACTTGGAACACAAGAACTTCAATGATACTACTTATTTAAAGAATGCTCAACTCAGAGTTTTCATGCTGAATTATTAGCATGAACTACTCAACTCAATGACTCAAAGATACTTCTCATCTCAAGATTGTTTGACGTATAGGGTTCATGCAAAATTATGGGCATGAACAATTCAACTCAAGGACTTCATGGGTAACATGTAATAGTCCCATGATCAAAACTATAATCTCAAAGGGGATTAGTAACTCAATACTCAAGACTTAGAACTTGAATATACTACTCCTCTCAAAGATACTCAACTTATGAAGTTCATGCATAATTTATGGGCATGAACGACTCGACTCAAAGGTCTACATAACAATATGGAACTCATGTATCCGACTCTTCTCATTCTTATACTTACTTCCTCAAAACTTAGCTCAAATTGATAATTGATCTCACAGAATTCACAATTGAACTCAAAGACTTTCTTAAACTCTACTCTTAACTCTTTCTTGAATGTGAATTATGAATTCAAGAGTTATGGTTCATGATATGAAGGATCTCGTGATGACAAAATAGACTCATGAATACATTCTCCTCACTCTCATACTCACTTGCTCGAGTCTTGAAACAAGTTATTAAAATTTGTAGAAGACTCCTCAAAGGACTCAAAGGGACTTTCTCAAAAATGTTTGAGAGAACTCTCAAAACTTAACTCTCAACTCTACCTTGGATTTGATTTATGAATTCAAGGTTGTGATTTGTAATTGGAAAGATCTCATGATGTTTAGGAGTGTTTTTAGATAGTTAAACATGAGAAACGGTTGAAAAACATTGTCTGGGGAGCAAGTCCGTGATGCCGAGATGAATTAAAATGTTTGGTCAAAATAATTTTTGAAACAGTGGAGTCCGCGAACTCTCCGCGACGCGGAGAGAAAAATGTTCACACTGAAGGAACGGGTCCGCATCGCGAACCTGGTACGCAGACCTGGTACCTGTTCCTTGTCCGACTTTTTCTTCCTCATTTGCTAACCCCAATTCGCCTAAATTCGATTCTTTTTCTCAATTTCTCTTTAGATTCAGATACCCAATACATGTACCCAAGAATCTAATCAAACACAACTCTAAAATCGACTCGATTTCCTCAGGAACTCATCAATCTTATCTTAACTCAAGAACGAAGGCCAATTTAAGAACACAATTCAAGAACATCAAACCTTCATCTTTCTACAACGAATTTAGCGCTGAAATTAACATGATTGGCGTGTGGGTGAACAGACCCAACACTATGGAAGCCTAGATACCTCTTAGTGATTAAACCCATGGCGAAAATTCTCAACAAAATGCAAGACTCTCGATGAACGCTTTGATCCTCTTCTCGTTTCTCCTCTTTTCTCTTCTTTTCTCTTCTTAAACTCTCAACTAAACCCCTAAGCGTATATTAGGATTATAAAACTGAACCTAATAGGATTAGACCCTTAAAACCTTACTAAAAATGAATTAAATCTGATTGGGTAAGGAAAAGACCAAAATACCCCTTACTATTTTCGGGTAACTTTCCTTATTTGGGACAACCTGACTTCAAAAAGGCCTATCTCACTCACTTGAACTCGAAACTTAGCAAACTCGATGGAGTTGGAAAGATACTTCAAAGACCTTTCATTGGATACCCAGTAGCCCACCTAACTCATCATGTACTGAGAGTTATGGTCGTTTGAAGTTAACCCAAAACTTATAGGAACTTAGGAATGGCTTGAATGAACTCTCTTTAGTTCTTCTTGGAACTCAAGGTGCTACATCTAGTGACCTTAACACTAAAGAAATTTTAATTTCCTCGGTAAAATTCTACTCATATCGAATGATGGTTCAAGTCTCAGTTCAAAAAAAAATTCAGGGGTGTTACATACAATAACCCACCAGAAGGTAAGTCAATCGTACCCCAGAACAACAAGTATGGATATAAGGGTAGAAACAAAGCGAAAGCAATAATTTAACAATAGAAATAACATAATAGGCAGAAGCAAATCAAAATAATGTATACAAAAGAGAACCTGGAAGTCACAAGTACAAAGCTTTCTAAAACAAAAGATTACAAGTCCCAAAAATGGATCCAAAATACAAATTAAGGTTGTCTCAAAAAGCAAAAGACTAGATATCAAAATATAGATAGAGACGGGTAAGTGCAGGACGTCAAGTGCTCATTTTCACCTTTGAACTAAAGTTGCAGCAGGCGCAAATATCAACGTTAATAGCTGGTGCTCGGACCTGCATCACGAAACACATGGAAGTATGGTATGAGTACCAAAATAAAAGGTACTCAGTAGGCATCATAGGTCGACTGAGCAGGAGAAGTAAAAGCAATATGAAATACTAGAATAAACAAAAACCAGAGGTCAAGAGCGGAATTTAAAATAGATGCACACGAGTGTACTAAGAATAGAGAAAGAACAAAGTACAGATAACTAAACCTTATTGAACCTCATAAGCTCAGAAGGTACACTAGTGCACAAGTTTAAGTAAAAATTCGTACGGACCCCCATAAGACCGAAAGGTACACAAAATAGTTATATCTACTAAGAACAAGTCACAGTGAGTCCAGAGACGGAGAAGGCGTAGCCCGGACCTTGAACCGCAGATAGCCTCCTAATTAATGAATAAGAATCTCCCATAGATAAGGAGTGCAGATCTTGGACCTCGAACCGTGGATAACCTCCAAAGGGGCAAAAAGTTGTAGTATATCAACTCTGTAGAGGATAAAAATCAGCATGACTAAACCTTACATTTGTGACTATAATGCTGGCGAAGGATCATATATCATCTCATCATCACAGAGCCACCGTGGAACAACGTCCACTATCAAATAATCATTACAATACTCCAAGCTCGAATCACATCCAGTCCCAAGTATGATGCAGGCAGATGCACTATTGAAAAAAGAAAAAAAAAGAATTAGCGACATATTAATTATGTATCTAAAAAGTTTAAATTTATTACTTATCATATTTAGCTCAAATTAACGATGGATTATTTTAAAAAATTATAAGCTACGAGATTTATTGAGGAAGTTCATAGCTAAATTTTTAATTAGTGATGGTTATTTACTTATTTAAAATTTGTATTTGTTAAATAGTTTTGTCACGACCCAAATTTACAAATCATGATGGCACCTATGTTCCCAACCGATAGGTAAGCCAACCCAATAATATTACCAATTTAACTAAATAATGGGGTAAAAAGGTAAACGACGAGTAAAATATCTCTAACACTAAGTCCTTTATAATACGAAATGCGGAAAGCTAGATTACCACCCAAGAATTGGTGTCATAAGTATAAGAGCTTCTAAATATGGTGTAAGTCTTGAAGTTAAATGACAAGTCTAAACATAAGGGATATCATGTCTGAATACTAAAACAACAGAATAAATAAAAGGTAGAGGGAGGTGTGGGCCATGGAACAACGAATTTGCTCACCACAACTCCAAGATACTTCAAGCTCGGACTCAAAAAGCTCCACGAGATGTGCTCGTACTCGAAATCGAATTTGCACCACAAAGAGTGCAACAAGTGTAGTATGAGTACGAAACTACATGTACCCAGTATATCTCATAGACCGACAACGAAGAAGTAGTGACAGGAGTTTATACAAGAAAATCAATCCTTTACGTATACAAGTCTATAGTATACTTACCAGTCAAGTTTTATCAAATAAGGATAATCAAACGTCACTTAATGTACAACCACCAATAAAGCACATAATCATCAAGAATAAAGGATGTCATGAGATGCAATGCAATATGACACCATGAAATAATATGCCTCAGATACTCAATACTCTCTCAACCATTTATACAAGATACTCCTCGAAAATACATCGAGAGTTCATGACCCATGGGGACTCGCGAGGTCCATATACCGACACAGACGATCTCCATGTGTCTGTACGGACTATCTCAACGCACTATCATAAAATCAAATAATTTCCGCACGGACCATCTCTAAGTCCCCAAATTGTAATCTTAACATCTCACCATCCCCAGCATGGACGATCTTCACGTGCCCAACTTATACTCAATATCATGTCAATGCATGTGCATAATATAATATCAAATAAAGGGGATGATGATGCATCTCAATTAATCAAATATCAACATAATACATAACCAACTCAACTATCACAAATATACGGGTTCAATAAGGAAACACAATCACACAAAGAATTCAAGTCAATAATACATCAACTAATGCCTATATTCTTTGGCATTCTCGGATTACAATCCGCATTCTATAGTAATAAAATTTCCCTTTATAACATAAAGAATTCAAGTCAATAATACATAGCTAATGCTCGTCACACCATTGGTACCAGACCCCATCTTTGGCCCTTACCCATGGTCTATTCCATTTTTTAATCTTTAATTAGAAAAACATCCTTCATCAAAGTCTGAAAGCCTTAACATACCTTGAATGCCGAACACGTGTCACGAACCCTCAAGATTTTGCCTTTCCCTTTCGTAAAGTTTCAGAATGTTCCCAATCTATCAAATATGTAATATTCATAAGCACACAAGTCTATAGACACCTATATTACTATATGTTTCTCTTATACCTAAAACTTATCCAATATATAAAAATTTCCTAAATCTCAAACCTAGGGTTAAGTCTCAATTCATGAACTTATTAATGTTCCTATGGTACAGTACACCCAATACTTCTTCTCGAGAAAACGACCAATCTTGAAAAAGGTGGAAAAAAGGACATTTTTAGTTCCTACTGAAGGAAATCTACACCTAAGAATTAGCAGGAAAACTATATCATGTTTTTGTTCTAAACATTTAACATTAGCAGAACATTTATACCTTAACATTGCCACACCCTCTCTAATCTTTACACGAATTATTAATTAATCATCCCCTCATATATGGCTACCACCTAATTGCCTCAATTTTCCAATCCCAATATGCTGCTCCTCTTCCCTTTATTTATTTATTTATTTATTTATTTATATATTTATTTATTTATTTTTGAAACAAAATTCTCTATCCAAAATTTTATAATATTAACAAAAGCAGACCAACGAATAAATCTCGAGAAATCTAACTTTGAAGTCCAAAATCAAAACTTCCGTTCTTTCCCTTTCTAACTAAAATATACTTGTAAAAACTCTCTATTAGAAATCATCATTACATGTAACAAAAGAGTAAAAACTCCCAAGACCATTAATTAATCTCAAAAAAACAAGAAGCCATTGATTAAAATAAAACTCAACTTCCTTATCCAACCAAATTTCGTTAATCTCAGTAGGATGTCAATACATTAGAAATTAAGAATTAATCTTTGTTTACCTGATCAAACTGATGTTCGGTGGTTTCTTCTCGCAACCGACCTCAAGGTAAGTTTTTGCTTCTCTCTTTGTTTTTCTTTTCTAGGTTAATTAGGTACTTAAAATTATAAACCCACTAACTTATTTTTAATAAATATGGGTCAAGTGGTATAAAGTATTAATAATTTACAGACCTGACATATTATTATCACTTAAATTAATTATTTAACAAAAATATTCATTAACTAAATAACCATAGTTAAACAATTAGTCTAAGATTTTCTTTAAATTTTTACGTGAAGAGTCAAAATAGTCTTAGCTCTCAAAACGACCTAGCGGATCGTTACATCATCTACCACTTAAACAAACATTCATCCTCGAACGGTAAAAGAATAGAACGCACCTGAACGCTCAAAAAGTTGAGGATATCTACTCCTCATGTTTGACTCGGTCTCCCATGTAGCCTCCTCCACCAGACAATGCTTCCATTGAACCTTTACTGAAGCAATCTCCTTCGACCTTAACTTTTCAATTTGCCTATATAAAATGGTTAC
The DNA here is from genome assembly GCA_029582445.1 of Solanum paucissectum. Lineage (NCBI taxonomy): Eukaryota > Viridiplantae > Streptophyta > Magnoliopsida > Solanales > Solanaceae > Solanum > Solanum paucissectum. The sequence continues at coordinate 13,500 of JAJONZ010001704.1, read as the reverse complement.
CAGCTCCTCCTCAAAAGTCAAATTCTGATCAAGTAACACTAAATCCCATTGAACCACATGAGCACCACCCTGATGATACTTCTTCAGCATCGAAATATGAAATATGGGATGAACACCTGACAAACCAGGTGGCAAAGCCATCTCATATGCCACCTCACCAATACGCTCGACAATCTCGAATGGACCAATATACCTCGGGCTCAACTTACCCTTTTTTCCAAATCTCATCACACCCTTCATAAGCGAAACCTTCAATAAAATCCGCTCTCCAACCACGAACTCCAAATCACGAACCTTTCGATCTGCATAACTTGTTTGCCTACTCTGAGCTATGAGAAGTCTATCTTGGATCAACTTGACCTTCTTCAATGACTTCGTCAACAAATCTGTACCCCCCCCCCGGTCTAACCTCAAATGCACCAAACCAACCAATTGGAGATCAACATCTCCTACCATACAAAGCTTTACATGGTGTCATCTCAATGCTCGAATAGTAACTATTATTTTAAGCAAACTCCGCTAGAGGCAAAAACTGATCCTAGTGACCACCAAAGTCAATCACACATTCCCACAACATGTTCTCAAGAACCTAAATGGTCCGTTCAGACTGACCATCAGTCTGAGGTTGAAAGGTTGTACTAAGATCCACCCGAGTGCCCAACTCCTTCTGCATAGACCGCCAAAGATGAGATGTAAATTGTGTGCCACGATTTGAAATAATAGAAATAGGAACCCCATGCAAATGAACTATCTCTCGAATATAGATATTGGCTAGCTTCTCTAAATTATAGGTAGTCTGAACTGGTACGAAGTGTGCAGACTTAGTCAATCAATCCACGATGACCCATATAGCATCAAACTTACCCAAGGTACGTGGCAACCCCACCACAAAGTCCATAGCAATACGCTCTCACTTCCACTCAGATATGGGCATCCTTTGAGTTACACCTCCAGGATTTTGGTGTTCATACTTCACTTGCTGACAATTCAAACACCGAGATACAAAATCTACTATGTCTCTCTTCATACGACACCACCAATAATGTTGCTTCAACTCACGATACATCTTAGTAACCCCTGGATGGATAAAGTACCTCGAACTATATGCCTCTTCCATGATCAGTCTAGTCAAGTCACCTATCCGAGGAACACAAATACGACATTTTATCCTCAAAATTCCCTCACTATCAAGAATTGCATCACTGGCTTCTCCCTTTGACACCTTGTCTCAAATCTTACATAAATCACCATCATCAAACTGTTGAGTATGAATTTGCTCCAACAAGGATGACCTAGCCTCCACATAAGCCAAAACCTTACCTGATTCTGAATTATCAAGCCTCACAAAGCGGTTGGCCAAGGACTGGATATCCCTAGCTAAAGGACACTCGCTAATATGTAACAAGGCTAGACTACCCATACTTACCGTCTTTTGAATCAAGTCATCTGCAACCACATTTGCGTTGCCTGGATGATAAAGAATAGTCATGTCGTAGTCTTTGAGCAACTCCAACCACCTCTGCTGCCTCAAATTGAGATCCCTCTGATTGAATATATATTGGAGACTACGATGATCCGTGAGCACCTTACAATGTACCTCATAAAGGTAATACCTCCAAATCTTCAATGCAAACACTACAACCGCCAACTCTAAGTCATGAGTAGGTTAGTTCTTCTTGTGAATCTTCAACTGCCTCAAAGCGTAAGTTATCACTTTCCCCTTCTGCATCAATACACAACCAAGACCAATCCGAGAATCATCGCAATATAAAATAAAACCCTCTCCCTCCACGGGTAGAGTTATAATCGGAGCAGTAGTCAATAAAGTCTTGAGCTTTGGAAACTCACCTCACACTCGTCAGACCACTGGAAAGTCACTTCCTTCTGGGTCAATCTTGTTAATGGGGATGCAATGGATGAGAACCCCTCTACAAATAAGCGATAATAACCTGCAAGGCTTAAGAAACTCTGAATCTCAGTAACTGAAGCAGGTCTGACCCAATCTCGAACTGCCTCAATCTTCTTAGGATCCACCATAATACCTTCCTTGGACACTACATGTCCCAAGAATGCTACTGAACTAAGCCAAAACTCACACTTTGAAAACTTTGCATAGAGTTTCTTCTCCTTCAGCATCCTAAGCACAATCCTCAAATGATGTTCGTGTTCCTCCTTACTATAAGAGTATATCACTATATCATCTATGAAGACAATTAAAGGAATCCAAGTACGGTCTGAACACTCCGTTCATCAAGTCCATAAAAGTTGCTAGACATTTGCTAATCCAAAAGACATTACCAAAAACTCATAATGGCCATAGCGTGTCCCAAAAGTTGTCTTTGGGATATCCCCCGCACTAACCTTCAACTGATGATACCCAGATCTCAAGTCAATCTTGGAGAAAACTAAAGCACCCTGCAACTGATCAAATAAATAATCAATACGAGGTATTGGGTACTTATTTCTGATGGTAACCTTGTTCAACTGTCGATAGTCGAAACACATACGCATGGATCCATCTTTCTTTTTCACAAATAACATTGGAGCACTCCAAGGAGATACACCCGTTCATATAAAACCCTTGCTCAACAAATCCTGCAATTGCTCCTTCAACTCTTTCAATTCAGCTTGTGCCATACGATAAAGAGGAATAGAAATAGGCTGAGTGCCTGGTTCTACGTCAATACAAAAGTCAATATCACGATCAGGTGGAAGACCTGGTAAATATGTCAAAAATACCTCAGAAAATTCACTCACCACCGAAATAGACTCAAGCATAGGAGTCTCAATAGTAGTATCTCAAATGTGCGCCAAGTAAGCCAAACATCCTCTCTCTAGCAAGTGGCGAGCCTTAAGAAATGATATCACCCCTTTAGGAGGGTGACTAAGAGAACCTCTCCATTCTACTATAGGAATTTCAGGCATAGCTAATGTAAATGTCTTGGCATGACAATTTAAAATTGCGTGATAAGGAGAAATCCAATCCATACTAAGAATCACATCAAAATCCACCATAACTAAAACCTATAAATCTGCATGAGTGTCATATCCCATCAAGGTAACTATGCATAGTCGATACACCTGATCTACCACTACATAATCCCCAACAAGAGTAGAAACATGCACCAAAAAATCAAGAGACTCACATAATATATATAGACTCGAAGAATAAGTAGAGCCTGGATCAAATAAAACAATAGCTGGTCGATGAAAAACTGGAATAATACATGTGATAACAACATCTGAAGTCTCAGCCTCTAGCCTACCTGGAAAAGCATAACAGTGAGAACGACCGTCTTCAGACTGTGAACCTCCACGACCACCACCTCAACCAGAAGGAGAACCACTTCTACCTGAATGAGAACCATATCTGCCACTCTGTACACCTCCCCTAGTTAGAGGTTGTGAAGCCGAACCCTTATGTGAGCTACAACGTCTGGTCCTAAGGCAATCTCTCACAAAGTGTCCCATATCACCACACTCAAAACAACCCCTATGAGACATAGGTGGATGAGAGGAACCTGAATGACCAGAATGCCCTCCATGGCCTATAGGTCTTGAAGATGAGCCCTGTGAAGTATGCACTGAACTCGAAGAACTATGCCCAATGTAATCAGCCTCAAATGCAGGTATAACAGCATGAATAGGTCTGCTAGACTGGGAGTGATAACCTCTCCCTGAGTAGCCTCAACTCCTAGGCGGAACACCACCATAATCACCCGAATGATGGGCCCTTTTACCCTCACGCTGCTCAAATCCCTCATGTCGAATCATCTCTAATTCCTTAGCAACATCTACCACCTTTTGGAATGGAATACCAGAAACAGCAACCTGAGAAACTCCCAGACGAATCAGAATAATCAGCCCCTTAACAAACCTTCTCACTCTCTCAGCCTCTGTGGGAAGTATCATCGAAGCATGCCTAGCCAAGGCATGAAATTTACCTTCATTCTGCGAATGACATACCACCTTGTTGGAAACTCTCGAACTCGGCCCTCGTGCGCTCCCTCTTACTGCGTGGAAAAAACTTGGCTAGAAATATCTAAGTAAACTGAGTCCATGATAGTGGAGGGTCCAACTGGCCTACTACTAATATAATCCCTCCACCACTGCTTGGCAGATCCAGTCTGGTCACCAGTATAAGTCGGAGGATTCATCACTCTAAACCTCCCAAACATATTTTGTTCATCAATGGTCATGGAAGGCTTGTTCGTGAAATGTGATGCAATACCTGGAAATTCTATACTATTTAAACGGACAACTACAACAACAACTAGCTTGAGTCTTGGGAGTCTGAGAATCTGGAGCAACCATCGGATCTGGAGTTTGACCTCCAACACGGGTCTGTGAGGCATCAGAGGTGACATGCAAAGTTCCTGCCTGGGCCATCCCCTCTAGAAGTCCTAACATATGAGCCAAGGTATCTTAAAGCACTGGGGTGGCAATAATATTGGGTGGAGCTTGAGCTGGTCCACCCCCTCGACATGATCCTGCACATCCCCGTGAATAACATCTGCATCAGGAGGTACTGTCCTATCATGGCCCTGGGTATCATTGGTACTTGGCCTTCCACGGGTGCTGCAATATGACCCCTACCCCGACCTCTACCTCGTCCCCTGCCTCTACCTCGGATAGTGCTGCCAAAAGCAGGCGCAGGAATAGGCTCATGATTACCACTTGCAGATGTATGAATCCTCACTATCTGAAAGAGAATGAGATATTAATATTAAAATTTCAACAAGGTCAAATATGCACGCTAATGAATGAAATAATAGAATTTGACTAAATGTTTTATAGCCTCTCGAAGATAGGTATGTACATCATCATATCAATCCTCAAGACTCTACTAGACATTGCTCTTGTACTCGTGAGACTGATGAACCTAGGGCTCTGATACCAAATTGTCACGACCCAAATTTGCAAGTCATGATGGCACCTATGTTCCCAACCGATAGGTAAGCCAACCCAATAATTTTACCAATTTAACTAAATTATGGAGTAGAAGGTAAATGACGAGTAAAATATCTCTAACACTAAGTCTTTCATAAATACGAAATGCGGAAAGGTATAATACCACCCAAGAATTAGTGTCATAAGTACAAGAGCTTCTAAATATGGTGCAAGTCTGAAAGTTAAATGGCAAGTCTAAACATAAGGAATATCTTGTCTAAATACTAAAACAACAGAATAAATCAAAGGTAGAGGGAGGTGTGGGCACACGGAACAGCCAGCCAAGCAGCTCACCACAACTCCAAGATACTCCAAGCTAGGACTCAAAAAGCTCCACGAGATGTGCTCGTACTTGGAATCAAATCTGCACCACAAATAGTGCAACAAGTATAGTATGAGTACGAAACCACGTGTACCCAATATATCTCATAGACCGCCAACAAAGAAGTACTGACAAGATTTATATAAGAAAATCAGTCATTTACTTATACAAGTCTATATTATACTTACCAATTAAGTTTCATCAAATAATGATAATCAAACTTCACGTAATGTACAACCACCAATAAAGCACATAATTATCAAGAATAAATGATGTCATGAGATGCAATGCAATATACACCATGAAATGAGATGCCTCAGATACTCAATACTCTGTCAACCGTATATACATGATACTCCTCGGAAATATATCGAGAGTTCATGACCCATGGGGGACTCGCGAGGTCCATATACCGACACGGAGGATCTCCATGTGTGTATGCGGACTATCTCAATGCACTATCATAAAATCAAACAATTTTCACACGGACGATTTACACGTGCCCAAATTATAATCTTAACATCTCACCATCCCCAGCACGGACGATCTTCACGTGCCCAACTTATACTCAATATCATGTCAATGATGTGCACAATATAATTTCAAATAAAGGGGTTGATGATGCATCTCAATTAATCAAATATCAGCATAATACATAACCACCTCAACTATCACAAATATACGGGTTCAATAAGGAAACACAATCACACAAAGAATTCAAGTCAATAATACATCAGCTTATGCCCATATGCTTTGGGATTCTCGGATTACAATCCGCATTCTATAGTAATAAACTTTCCCTTTATAATATCGATACTCGTACCAATGCCCGTCACACCATTGTTACGAGACCCCCATCTTTCACCCTTACCCATGGTCAATTCCATTTTTTAATCTTTAATCAGAAAAAAATCCTTCAACAAAGTCGGAAAGCCTTAACATACCTTGAATGCTGAACACGTGTCACGAACCCTCAAGATTTTCCCTTTTCCTTTCGTAAAATTTCCGAATGCTCCCAATCTATCAAATATGTAATATTCGTAAGCACGCAAGTCTATAGACACATATATTACTATATGTTTTTCCTATACCTAAAACTTATCAAATATATAAAAATTTCCTAAATTTCAAACCTAGAGTTAAGGCTCAATTTTATGAACTTATTAATGTTCCTATGGTATAGTACACCCAATACTTCTTCTCGAGAAAACAACCAATCTTGAAAAGGGTGGGAAAAAAGGACATTTTTAGTTCCTACTGAAGGAAATCTACACCTAAGAATTAGCAGGAAAACTATATTATGTTTTTATTCTAAACATTTAACATTAGCAGAACATTTATACCTTAACATTGCCACACCCTCTCTAATCTTTACACGAATTATTAATTAATCATCACCACATATATGGCTACCACCTAATTGCCTCAATTTTCCAATCCCAATATGCTGCTCTTCTTCCCTTTATTTATTTATTTATTTATTTTTGAAACAAAATTCTCTATCCAAATTTTTATAATATTAACAAAAACAGACCAACGAATAAATCTCGAGAAATCTAACTTTGAAGTCCAAAATCAAAACTTCCGTTCTTTCCCTTTCTAACTAAAATATACTTGTAAAAACTCTATTAGAAATCATCATTACATGTAACAAAAGAGTAAAAACTTTCCAGACCATTAATTAATCTCAAAAAAACAAGAAGCCATTGATTAAAACAAAACTAAACTTTCTTATCCAACCAAATTTCGTTAATCTCAGTAGGATGTCAATACATTAGAAATTAAGATTAAGAATTAATCTTTGTTTACCTGATCAAACTGATGTTCGGTTGTTTCCTCTTGCAACCGACCTCAAGATAAGTTTTTGCTTCTCTCTTTATTTTTCTTTTCTAGGTTAATTAGGTACTTAAAATTATAAACCCACTAACTTATTTTTAATAAATATGGGTCAAGTGGTATAAAGTATTAATAATTTGCAGACCTGACATATTATTATTACTTAAATTAATTATTTAAAAAAATATCTATTAACTAAGATTTCCATTTAATTTTTTACGTGAAGAGTCAAAATAGTCTTAATTCTCAAAACGACCTAGCGGGTCGTTACAAGTTTTCTGAATTTCCAAAGATGATTTCCCACTGCAGATGTATCGCGCTGTTGAATATGATGGTGCAATGGAAATTTGAAGGGTCTTGAGTAGAGATTTGAAATTACAAGATTTGGCTTGGTTTTGTTAAATTTATTTAGGGTCTGTTTATATTATTATCCCAGGGAGCATTCTGGATATTCTAAATAATACATTAAAATCTAGAATAACTTTTTGTTCCAATTTAATTTTTGTGATATTCGATTAAACAAATTTAATCTTCAATTAAAGATAAAAGGTACAACAACAACGTAACATTCCCAGTATAACACATACATTATTTCTATCTCAGAGATAAAGAGATTATTTTCGATAGACCCTCGACTCAATTGAATTAAAATACAATCTAGAGAATGAAGAAATACAATTAAAGATAAAAGGTAATTTTAGTAAAAGAGAAATACAAGTAGAAAATGAAGAAATACAATTAAATATGGATTATTCATATTTTTTTTTGTTTATTCCACGAATTCTAACTTTTTATTTATAAAAGTATAAAAAATTGTTACACTTTTTAAAACAATTAATTGTAGGTGTAAAATGAAAATTTAGTATTATGCACAATAGCAAAATTATGATTAATCGGAATATTTTAAACAAACCGACCTCTGGATGTCGCTTTTATTGAAAGTAATTAGATTAAATAAAAAATACCGACCTCATGAGGTCGGTATCATATTAAATTTTAAGATAAATAAAAAGTAATCATGTTAATTAAATAATACTGACATAGGGAAGTCGGTATTTTATATTAATTTATTTTTTAACTTATATAAAACCGTCATCCGGTGGACGATTTATTTAAAGTTAATTGAAAATATTAATTTATTAATTTTTTCTGGAAGTCACCTAATATATATATATATATATATATATATTAATGAAAATTAATTTAATTACATACTATTTAATTTTACCGACTTCCAGAAGTCGGTATTATAATTTTTTTTATTATTTTACACAAAACCGTCATCCGAAAGACGATTTAAATAAAACTAATTCAAAATAATTCTCGAATTTGTTTCTTATATTTAATTGAGAAACAATAAAATATTGTTATTTATTTATTTATTTATTTATTTAATATTGACATCAAGAGTTCGATTTTTATTGTAATTCATATTTTCCGGGAAAAATTCCAACCTCTAAAGGTCGGTATGGTTTTTCCGCTTTTTCTTGCACAAAATCTAACTCCTTATAGTCGGTTTTCTAAAGTTTTTTTAATTTTTTATTCTTTTTAACAATACTGACCTCCGGAGGTCGGAAATTACTGACTTCCATTGGAAGTTAGTAATTTTTAGGTCGGTATTCACTATTTTTTAGTAGTGTATAGGACACTAAATTATCAAGTAGGACACCATGTAGAACGTCTGTGTCTATTTATTCAATTTTATACAAGTTAAAATATCTATACATACCTAAAATTGAGGAGCATAAATATAAACTAAAGTCAAGTTAAAAGACACGTTTATGTATTATCACTCAAAAGGTTTGATTTTTCGACCATTATGAATTTGGTGTTAGTAGAGTCAAAGTTTTGTAATTTTTGTATTAGAAAACAGTTTTTTAATTTATTTATTTTTTGGTTAGGATATTAGAAAACATAGTAAAGTGACTTTAGTTAGGGGGGAAAAAGCTGACAATTCGTCCACGAGGCAAATTTGGAAACATTGGTCAGCTCACCATTCAGCCTACTTACCATTCTACAATCCTCCATTATTCACATGTCTTTACTTTCTTGTCTACTTTTATATATACAACAAGTTGTTATCTACTTCTTTGCATAACTAACACACCAATATTATTAATTTAGAGAATCAATTATGGAGATCAATGGGAACTCAAACGATGTTCTTCACATAGTTATGTTCCCTTTTTTTGCATTTGGTCATATTAGTCCATTTGTTCAGCTTTCTAACAAGCTGTCCTTTCATGGTGTTAAAGTTTCATTTTTCACTGCATCTGGCAATGCTAGCAGAGTGAAATCTATGCTGAATTCTGCTCCAACTACTTGTATTGTCCCTCTCACTTTTCCGCAAGTTGAAGGTCTACCTCCTGGTGCTGAAAGTACTGCTGAATTGACACCAATAACTGCTGAACTTCTCAAAGTTGCTTTAGACCAAATGCAACCACAAATCAAGTCTTTACTTTCCAATCTCAAACCCCATTTTGTTCTTTTTGATTTTGCACAAGATTGGCTCCCTAAAATGGCTGATGATTTAGGGATCAAATCTGTTTATTACTCTGTTTTCGTTGCACTTTCTACTGCTTTTCTTACTTGTCCTGCTAGAGTTCTTCAACCTAAAAAATATCCATCTCTTGAAGACATGAAAAAACCTCCACCTGGATTTCCTCATACCTCTGTTGCGTCAGTCAAAACCTTTGAGGCTCAAGATTTTCTATACATTTTCAAGAGCTTCCATGGAGGTCCTACAGTATACGACCGCGTACTCTCTGGTCTTAAGGGGTGCTCTGCTATACTAGCAAAAACTTGTTCTCAAATGGAAGGACCTTATATCGAATACGTAAAATCACAATTCAAGAAACCTGTTTTTCTAGTTGGACCAGTAGTACCTGATCCACCTTCAGGGGAATTGGAAGAGAGATGGGGTAATTGGCTAAACAAATTTGAATCTGGATCAGTTATTTACTCTTCTTTCGGAAGCGAAACATTCTTAACTGATGATCAGATAAAAGAACTAGCTTTAGGTTTGGAAGAAACAGGGCTGCCTTTCTTTCTTGTCTTGAATTTTCCTGCCAATGTTGATGTGTCAGCTGAACTAAACAGAGTTTTACCAAAAGGGTTTATGGAGAGAGGGAAAGAAAGGGGAATTATTCATTCAGGTTGGGTTCAGCAACAACAAATACTTGCACATTCTAGTGTTGGTTGTTATGTATGTCATGCAGGATTCAGTTCAGTAATAGAGGCATTAGTGAATGATTGTCAAGTTGTTATGTTGCCACAGAAAGGTGATCAGTTCTTGAATGCAAAGCTGGTGAGTGGGGATATGAAAGCTGGGGTGGAGGTGAATAGGAGAGATGAAGATGGTTATTTTGGTAAACAAGATATTAAGGAAGCTGTGGAGATGGTGATGATGGAGGTTGACAAGGAGCCAGGTAAATTGTTTAGGGAAAATCAGAAGAAATGGAAGGAGTTTCTGTTGAATAAGGATATACAATGCAAGTTTATTGAGGATTTAGTTTATGAAATGAAGGCCATGGTTAAGATCTCAAGTAACTAGCCATGATATGTCTCACTTTCGGGATTTTAATGTCTGAGATCTTGACAATAAACAGATTTAATGACTAAGATTTAAATGATTAAGATTAAGATCTTTATTAAGTACGAACGAACGAATGATCAATTAAGTATTTCTCAATGTACCCGTGTTTTGTATTTTTTTACTGTCAATCAGCCATTTAGGATGATGTCAACTTCTGTCAATCGGACCACTTTGAAATAAAACTAGACATGAATCTATTATCACTAGCGGAACTGACCTGGGTAGGGCCCAACATTATATATATAGTTTATTAATGTTCTAAATAAATCTAAATTTCTAATTATTTAAGAGTATAATATGCATTTACGAAAGATGTTTTGCTAAAATGAACAAGTGTAAGAGATTTTTTTTAATATAAGATTTAAATTTAAAAAAAAACAATTGCTTATGTTATTAATTATAATTAATTGATATGAGTCGATTTCACAAAAATCCCAACAAATTGGAGGATAACATTTTCATCGATTTGTATTATTAATTTTTCTCATTATTTATTTATTTTCATAAATTGCTTTCTCAGTATAACTTTGAAGTATACATTCCCTTATTCAATTTTATTTGTCACATTTACCCATTTAGAAAATAATGATTAACATGCCTTTTTTTTAATCACATTACTCCTATTAATTAATATTTAATATTAGATATTGAAAAATAATTTAGAAAATAAGTAATTAATATTAAAAATAAAATATAATAAAATAATTTTCCTCACTTTGCCAAAAATAAAATTTATTTTATAAGAATGAACAAATAAAATTAACATAAAAAATAATATTTAACTATGCCCAATACATAAAAATACTTAGCGGTTCTATTCACCAAATAAATTTTAAAAGAGCAACTTTCACATATAACAAACGTAAAAATTATATTTGTATGTTATAACTATAGTTTGCATAATTGTGCTCTATAGCAAATTTTATGTTTGCTATGGAGCTTGTGATTTGTATAATTCTCTATACATATATGAATGGCTATTAATATGTATATTTCGCTATACATATACGAATGACTATTAATATGTATATTTCAGTATACATATACGAATATGGTTATTAATATGTATATTTCGGTATACATATACGAATCAATCGTATATCTGCGTTTGTATAAAATGAGAAAGAGAGAAAGACAGAAGAAAATTGGGCAGGGGAAGATTTGTATTTGTATAAGTTTAAGTGTATAGGACGAAAATATATGTATTTGTATTTGTATATACAATTTTCTCTCGCTTTATACAAACAGAAACACAATTTATACATTTGTGTTTGTATAAAGTGAGAGTGGCGAGCAAGATTTGGGAGAGGGGAGAGAGGGGAACAAAAATACCTTTTCCAGTTCCTCAATAAAGTTCTCTGAATCCTCAGTAGTGCTCGAACCAGTGAAACTTGGAGGGTTCATCCTCAAGAACTCATGAATCCTCGAAGTGTTAGTCTCTTCTTGTCGAGCTCCTCTTTGTTGCCCAACCTGGTTAGTCACAACTTGACTTAGCAACCTTATTGCTTCCCTAAACTCAACATTAGTAACTTCCCCTTGGGGTTGCACTTCGGGTGCATTAGGTAACCCTTGCTCCTCAACATTACGCCTAGAAGGACGACCTCTAACAGCTTTTCGTGGAGGCATGATTATCTAAAAACATGTGCAAGCACGAATTCGAAGAAACTTTTTAGAGATCAAACTCTAACGCACGAAATGAGAATGAAAGAAGTGAGAATTTTTCCTAAGTGTCGCAACCTCCTAATTATAGATGTGGCGCGCTTCACACTGATAACTAGGACTCTACTGACACGGCTTAATAGATTCCCTAGGACTCTTGAACTCTGTGCTCTGATACCAAATTTGTCACGCCCCGAGCCTACACCTCAGACATGGCTGGCACTCGAGAACCATTGCTGGCCCCAAGCGAACCCTTGGCCTGGCTTACTTACTCAACGGAAGACTTAAAAGCGTAAATACAAGGATTCAATGCATCTCTACTCAATTGTTAAATAAAATAACTTAGAATGTTTAAAAATCAACATTCAACTTGGCCAAAATGGCAACTCAAGTCTTAACATATGAAAGGATAATGTAGAGACAACTGAACTACTAACTGTCTGACTGTCTATGAAGCCTCTAAAATAAAGAGGGATGTCAAGACAAGACACCCGATCATCCTAACAATGAAATACTGAAAACAAAGTAAAAAAAGTCCTTCGGAATGCAAAGAGGCTCACCAACTGAGTGTGCAACTGGATCAACGAGGCGATGGGTGATGATCCTAGTTACCTGCGTCTACATCATAAGAAGATGCAGGCCAACTGGCATCAGTACATTGAATGTACGAGTGTGCGAGTTGGAATGCTAAACACAACATAGGCTTGAAAAGAATCTGAAAGAAACACTTACATTGACTTTACTCAGCTCCTAAATAACTTAACTCAATATAAAGCAATAAACATATGCAATATATAGAAAGCTTGTAAAATTATGGAAAACAACTTAGTTCGTGAAAGAAAATGCAATAACAAATTCAACTTTACTCATATAATAAAGTAAATAGTTTCTGTGGGAGATTCTATAACCGATAACCACCACTATGAGCCTAAGTGGTGATACAACGTCTTGTCCACGCTGCCAGAACTGTTCCATACTTTGCCGTCAAATAGAACGCTTAACTAAGTGGATCCACTAGTCTATGCTAAAAGCATCTTAAGGAGTCATCTAAAAAGTATGATCATTTACTACCCATGATGGCTACATGGTTTATGGAGACTTGAGTTAATATGAACTCACATCCCCATATCGGTGCTCA